>WEKX01028133.1:0-50299 GCA_013390025.1 Pitta sordida
TGATTCTGTGATTCTGTGAGTAGAAAAATTATCTGTCTGTTGAATCATCCTGTATACCACTGCATCTAGAGTCTCATAATCATAGAATTGTTTAGGTTGGAAAAGGCCACCAAGATCATCAAGTTCACCCTCTGACCAATCAATCACTACCTTGTCAACTGGACCATGGCACTAAGTGCCACATCCAGTCATTTCTTGAACACCTCCAGGGATGGTGACTCCACCACCTCTCTGGGCAGTTTGTTCCAATGCTTAACCACCCATTCTGTGATGACTTTCTTCCTATGTCCTGTATCCACTGAATGTATTCTGTAATTTTAAAATAAGGCCAGATTTTCAACACGTGTGCATTGGTATCCCCTGCAGTACATGGAGTAACGGTATTTATAGTAGTTGAAACCTTGACCTTTTAAACTCTTGCATTTGTCTGTCTATATTAGTACTTTTCCGTTTTTAGATGTCTATGAAAACATTATAAAATTAATTTTGTAATATAATTTAAATTACTGCTTACACTGACAGCCTCTAATAAAGTCTTAACATAGGTGTGTTCTGTCATGGTTTGACCCTGGTTGGATGCCAGAGATTCACCACAACCTCTCCTGGAGGAGAAAAACTGGAAAATAAAACTGGAAAGTAAAACTGGTCACAAGTAAAAAAGCAAGGCAAAACTATAAGTAAAGAATATAAAGGATTTATTTACTAACTAACAAGATCAGAACTGTGAAGGAAGCATCATTTAAAAGGCAACCTTTTCCCCCCACCCCTCCTTCTCTTACAACAGATGTCATATNATTTTAAAGGTGTCAGTGTCCCTTTGTTAGCTACATTGCTGAGCCATATTACTCACAACATGAAAGATTTCTTTATTTAACAGGACAGATGTTCAGTTTAAAAGATCACTTGACAGCTACCTTTGAAATATGTTCTAGTAGCTTAGGTCACCTAATTTGTTCTCCAAGTCGGAGGTAACAGTTAGCATAGATCTCTAATTTTCCTGCTCTGCTCTTATTTTAAGATAACCCTATCTGCTCCACTACATTTTTTCCCCAACTACTCTATGAGGTTGAACTGCATTTAAGGAGGTAAGAACCTCAAGAGAAGCTCTTGACATTCCAGTCAAATATTTTTATTAAGATCTTTCTCACACCATGAATATTAAATATTTGTAGCTGTACTGGGCCAAGAAGAAGACAATGCTCAAGTTCTTCTGCTGGATTGTTTCTGTTAGGTGAGCAGACCTTCTGACTATTTTATGACAGCTTAAATCTGTTTACTTAATGTGATTTTAAAAAATATTATGAGTGGCCATTTAAATTCTATTTCCCTATTTCCCACATCTGCCTGAAAACTCTTGGAACTCTCAGTGATGCACCTGAAAGCACCTGAAAGGTGTGTGTCTGCATGCCACAGCAGGGTGTCCTGCAGAACCCCTCACAGAAGCCAGAGACAGCAACTGCTGCAGGGGGGGGACACTGCCTGCTGCTACTGCCAGCGGTGAAACTGCCTTTGACATCTTTGTCTGACTCTGCACTGCTCAGGGCAGATACTTCTATACACCTCTACAGATGTAGATAGTACATTTATCGACAAAACTCAATGTTTCCTTGGCAGGCAGTACGTTGTGTACCTTGCTTGTTTAAATCAGAAATTAAAATTTTAACTTCAGGCTAACAAATGTTGGGCAAGTTTGAGGGAAAAGGTTGGAAGCTTCTAACATGACCATTATAAAGGCTTTTAAAGCATCTATTTATTAAGGTTCCTTTGTCTTGTCCTAAAATCATGGTAGATTAAATGTATCAAAAGTAGGTTGGACAAGGCACTCAGTGCCATGGTTTAGACAATGGGTATTGGATAGGTTGGGCATGATGATCTCTAAGGTCTCTTCCAACCTTACTAATACTGTGATACTGTGAAAAAAAGTGCAGGAATTACCACAATGGAGGGGTTTTTTAAATGAAAAGAATAAAAAACCCCTCAGGATTTCCAGTGTGCATTTTCAAACTGGTCTTTTATAGTGAATGAAATATAAGCAGAAAGTTGAGCATGGCTAGTTTTCAAATCAGGATGGTTTAAGGTGCATGAAGAGACAGGAGTCAGGTTTGTGGCCAGAATATGAATGACTTAAAAAAATAAGATGAAATGCAGAACACAAGAACTCTCTCTAAAAGTAAGCTAACAAAAATTAATGAGGATTAAATGGGGTGTGTTACAGGTAAAACCAGTAATTACAAGAAGGCTGGGAGACTATTACTTGGCAGAATTTTCTAGCACAACGTTCATTTGCAGACATCCTTTCAGTGGCTGTAGGCATTTCCTGCTCTGGCTGCAGTTTACTCAGACGTGTAAATACCATGGGCTGCTTTAAGTCCAATGGAAAATACATACATTCAGGAAATGACATAAATTGGCATAACTGTGTTTGATGGGAATGTAGCCATTTACCTTAGGTGAGTATTTGGCTCTTTTTTGGCTTATGTTGCGCCAAGCCTTTCACACTCTGAGGGTGATTTAATTAATATACTGCTAGCTATTTATTGAACCCTACCTGGCAGGGTTCAAGAACTTCTGTAGAGGTGCTGCAAGACCTGAGTAGACACAGGAAACAATGTACCTTGGAGGCTTTCAGAATAGGTTAAATCATGTTTTGCACTGTAGAAGACCAGATCCTCTATGTTCACAGGTTATTCTGAGTTGGAAGGGACCCATAGGATCATCTACTCCAACTCCCAAGAGAACGCCCACCCAGGGATTGAACCCATACGCGTGGAACCATGGGCACCACGCTCCATCCACCCAAGCCTCCCATCATCTAGGCCATGTCACTGAGTTCATCTTAAATAAAGTCAATGTCTTGCATTTTATCAGATACATAGTTTACCATGTAATAACCCTGATGTATTAAAGTGCAAGATTACTAATGAGAAATATTATGAAGAGCTGAGAGCAAAACATATGTGGAACAAAGGGACAGATACTTATGTCTTGGGGCTACATAAATCCTTTTGGACAAAAACTATTATTTCTAATTTTGTTCAAAACCTAGCATGCTTAGGCCTGGCTATGCAGCTGCAGTGTTTTTCAGTTTTCACCTCTCATATATAATACACCACTCAATACAATACAACACAACACATGTGCACATCTGACACCTCTTGCAACATTTGAAAGCAGTATCTAAATAGGATACAAACCTAAATTCTAGTAAATTCATGGAACCAGCTATGTGTTTTTGAACACTGCCAGAGCAGAACAATTGAGGAGGAGGTACTGATAACCCTCTGATCTCATTAATTCTCCGTTAGTCACTACAGACAGGGCACACACCGTGGTAGGAAGGAGTAAGTACGGTAAATTCTTGACACACTGTTGAGCCAGGAGACTCCTCCTGTATGTCCCTAGCATGAAGCTGAATAACGTGATATCAATCCCCCTTAGTTCCCACTTATATACCATTCAGAGGAAAGTTTATTTCCCAGAAGGCAGGGTTTTATATGAGATTGCAATACTAACTTAGAACCACATCATGATTTAATTAAAAACCTTGTACTACAGAGAATTAATATGGAAAGGATTGGGACCTGTGTCATTTATAGATATAAAATGGACTTATTATTAGAAACATATAAGAAAAGGCTGGCCTTTTTTTAGTACACTCACTACAGAGTGACTCTATCTGATGAACCATCATTCTAGACACTGACATTGCATCTGTGCTAGTCGTGTGTGGAGGTGACAAAAATATTGGCCAAGGTAATGAATAAGGAAAAAAAGTTGCCTGTGCCCTGCAAATTGAACAGCCTAATTAGGTTGTCATGACAAGCACAGCATATTTAAATAAAACTAAACAGAAAATAATACACATGGAAGAAGTAAGTTCTCATTTGAGGATGGGAGACTGTCTTGGCAAGCAGTCACACAGAGACATATTTAGTAATCTGAGGAATGCTCAGGGGAGCTCCATAGACAAGAAAGCAAATGTCCCACAGGTACCTGCAAATATCTTGGAGGCAAAAAACACGGCAGTGAAGTGACTATGCCTATACATGTAATGCTGAGTGTAAAACATTATGTCCAAGTGAAAAAGTTGCATTTCAGGAGGAAATTGGAAATTTGAGAAAAAGATAAAAACAAGAAAATGGAGCAAGAACTACAAGGCAAGTCCCATTATACACAAGGAATTAAACTTGGAAGTTTAGAAGAGAAGATTACTGTGGAAAGAGATTTAAACACTGAACAGCTACTTGGGGCTGTGAGCTTCTTGACCTTTCCATAAAGGGATAATAAAGCCTAATCACCAGGAAGTGGAGTTTGAGAAATGGAACATCAGAATAAAATGTAATTAAGATTATTAACTCCTGATATCATCTTTCTACTGGATGCTCCAATCTGCCATCATGGTTTTGAACTTCAAAAAATTATGAGAAATTTATGTCCAGCCAAAATTTTAAATTTGGCTTTAATTTATGGAAGAAAAACTCTATGTGCTGATTAAACACAGACAAAAGACGCTAAGAACTACCTCTGTATTACTGAAACTGGCTTGGTCCTTAACTGAGAGTTGATTTTATGCTAATGATCATGCCAAACAGCTAATGTATTAGGTATTGGCATTAGGATCACACAATTGCAAGAATCAAAGCATTACTTTTTAAGCCAGAAGAAAGCCTAAAAGTAAATATAAATGAAGGCTACAATAATATCTTATTACAAACCCATTATTCGTCCAAACTAAAATACTCATTCAATGAACAGGAATATCTAACCACATAAACTATCTGGATGTATTTTGGCTTTCTTTGTGTTAGAGCATATTTCATACCTCAACTCAATCCATCAAGTGTTTACCTCAGAATGCCAGGCTTATTATGTCCACTGGTTTTTTATCACCCTAAAATTTGTTTGTCTTTTACATTTTAAGGAAATAGATTTTCACAAACACCATTTGCTGAAGAAAACCTTTTCCCACTCTTAGGAGTCTTTGTTTCCTTCTGTTGAAATAGATCTTGGGTCTAAGACCTTCAATTTAGGTTAAAATTAGAAAAAACAACCCCTCCCTAGATATATATTCAGAGTGGATTGACCATGTATGATCCATATAGTGAGCCACTTAACCTTTCAGCAGAGCAATCATTACAAAAAAGGTTGAGCTGATAGGAGTGCTATCAGTTATGTTGTTAAGAATTATGTCACAGTATCTAACTTATTCTTTAGCATCTGGATACATTTAAATAAAAGGTATGAAAGGAGTATGATATTTCATTCATGTCTAGGAGACATCAGAGAATCATTAAGATTGGAAAAGACCTTCAAGATCATCAAGTCCAACCTTCCCCAATCATCACCTTGTCAACTAGATCATGGTGCTAAGTTCCATGACCAGTCATTTCTTTAAAACCTCCAGGGATGATCACTCCACCATGACCCTGGGCAGCCCATTCCAGTGGTTAACCACCCTTTCAGTGAAGAAGTTCCTCCTGATGTCCAACCTGAACGTCCCTTGGCAGTTTGTGGCCATCTTCTTTTGTCCTGTCACTAGCTGAATGGAGAAGAGGCTGATCCCCACCTTGCTACAGCTTCCTTTCAGGTAGTTGCAGACAGTGATAAGGTCACCCTTGACAACCTCCAGACTAAACAAATCCAGCTCCTTCAGCTGTTCCTTATAGGACTTACTCTCCAGACCCTTCACCAACTCCATCGCACTTCTCTGGACATGCTCCAGCACCTCAATGTCTTTCTTGTAGTGAGGGCCTCAGAACTGGACGCAGGATTCAAGATGCAGCCTCATCAGTGCCAAGTACAGGTGGACAATCCCTGCCCTGGTCCTACTGGTCACACTATTTTTTTATACAGGGAAGAAGCTACTGAAGGAAGTAGATTTAGCAGTAATTACATAGAAAACAGGCTTTACTGGCAATACCAGCATGTGGGTTACATCCCCATTTGTCACCAAGCTCTACTGTGTCCCTATTATATCTGCACCTGATGGGAGATGTAAGATATACATGGATCTGAAATTCCTGGTTTTGAAATGAACACCTCCATTCAGCATCTTCAGTGAGATTGGACAACTTGGTTGAGTCTTCCTTTAGCGAAATACTACTTTAGATTATTTGGGTATTAACTTGACTTCTAAGATGGAAATTACTTGAGTCAACAGCATGACAACTGTTCTATAATTGTGGGACCAAAAAAAAGTAAAAGATAATTTTTCAAATAAAAATACTCCTGTGTGATTGCTAGGTGTGCCATTATTGTGGTTTGATTGTCTGTATTTTTGTGAATGATAAAGTATAAAATTTGACGTAGTAAAATGATAAAAATCTGCCCTTGAAAGTTATAATTTCATCAATTTAGCTCAGAAAAGAGGATTAAAGAGAAACTAAATACCTTTATGTGTGTGAATGCATGTAGATGCACATGTGTGTGCTCATGTGATTCTAGGAGACCTGTGTGCTAACATTTCTGATAGGGGACATTTATCTAACAAACCACAATCAGACACATCTCTACTTTAAAAAGGACTGTGACCATAAGATAAGGCACATAAAAAGCTGTCTTGCTATCTGGTTCTCAGGGCAGAAATGTGAAATTCTTAGGATGAGTTCCTCCAGCAAACACATTTTTAGCAAAACCCAGTGTTTGAAAGCTAGACTCAGAAGAATTTAGAACAAAAAAAAAAATGCACCGTTTCTGTAGTGAATTAATCAGTGAAACTACTTAAAAAAGTGAGGTTAGTCTTCAGAACTTGGAGTGTTTTTTAAAATATGTACATATCTAAAAAATATGTACATATTGAAAATATCTCTTTTAGCTCTGGATTATAAGCTTATGGTAAGAATCTATGTTGAGAGACTGCAATTCTGGACGTTAAACTTATTAAAAATTTGACTTTGAAGGACTATACAATGTTGTTTTAAATAATTTCCTATTAAAGTTATGTATTTTTAATCTTTTGTTGAAAACAAGAAATAATTTTTCCTGCCTATATAGATGTCAAAATATTGAAAGATAAATTTTACAGACTAAATGCCTGACCCAGAACAGTACTTTCATCATCTGTATTTTCATTTTTGCTTTATGTATCCTTATACTCGCAGAGTGGAAGGAAAGGAACAACACAATGCAATCATTCTTTGATGGGCAGATCTTCCCAGAAGAACAATCAAATTCAGATTTTTTGTATCATCATTGTTTAAAAACCTGCTAGTTGTAAACGGATTCAGTAGGAAATCAGAAGTCAAACAAGACATATTCTTGCATGAGGAAACACATGAGGATATTACGTTATCTCCACACTAAAATAAAGATGATTAATCATATGAAGGAAAGAAAGAGAAATAGTGGGACTTTTATGAAATTGTAAAAAAACCCCTTTCTCTTTTTTATATGTATGTGTATTTTAAACTCTTGCTTTTTTAATACATGTCCACAAGAGAACTGAAGGTGCCTGGGAAAATAAATCATGTGAGAATTTCAGTACTGGCTGCTGCAGAGCCCAGAGGAGTCTTGGACAATGCTTTGGAAAAGTGAAGTGTTGTGGAAAATATTACAGTGTAGTGGAAGAAGTAATAGTTTATTAAAAATGAGGCCTGCAAAAATGAAATTATGTGTGGTCTGGCAATGTTTTCTTTCTAAAGTTATGCATCCTGCTCATCCAAAAATATGCTAGAAGAACCCAGAGCTGGTTGAGGACCAGCAGCTGTACATGCCCGTTGAGCACAACAGTCAGAGGGAGTTGATGCAGATCTGCCCTTAACACTTCTCTGATGCAGATCACAGCCATTTTCCCCCTACAAGTACAGTAACAGTGATAAAGAAACCATTTTCAGAGAAATTATGTAGCTCTTTTAGGAATTATTTTGAAAGCAATTACCAGTATTCACAGTTCTGTGAAAACCCCAAAATTACGTTCTTAAGTTACATGTAGTCACAACAGCAATAACAATCTGTGCCCTAAAGCCTGTGTGTTTGCTGCTGCTGTCCCCGGATCCCAGGCATGTATCTCTTACTAGAGACCCCCTAAAACCAGAAACTGTTGCCACCAGGATCACTCATCCCAAAAGTTTCATGTCTGAAGCAAGGGCTCACAGGAAGAGCATGTGAACCGAACTCATGGCTGTGGTACCACAGCGACAGCACACAGTCAGTCTGTGAAGCTGAGAGCTGACAGCACCACGGCAGAGGAGCAGGGATGACAGGAAACAGTCTTGATTCCCGTGGCTCTGAATGAATCAACTATCGCCGAGTGACACTGCAAAAGCCATTCTCATTTAATTATCGTAGTTGCCATGTATGGTTATTAGTTTGTTAAGCTGAAACATTTTGTGTAAAGCATTTTCAGTTTTAAATGGAAAGATTCTCCTTAGAATTTCTTAAAAAAAATTATATATGGTTCTTGTTTTGATTTGAACTTGACTTCCAAAGTTTCTGTTGCAGACTTCTGTAGATCTTCACAAGGATTATATTACAGCAAAGCCAGTTGTTGTGCTGGTGGCACTGAATTTTGAACACTTCATCAAACAAATAGCAACATGCAATAAAATGAAACAAATTATTCATTTCCAGAGCCTGAATTCTGGAGCTCAAACTCCCTGGGTTATCTTGACAGCACAGAAAGAAGCCTATTCCTCATTTCTTGACTTCTCCAACACAATTGGCTGTGGTAGGAGTTTGAGGTGAGCATCTGATAAAAACTGAATGAGAGCAGAAAGGGACTCTGAAGTGGAAGACCTACTCTCCAGAGCCTAAAGGGGAACCTTTAAATAGTTGACATAAATAGCTGATGTCTCCAAAGACAGCAGGTGCTAAGTGGGCTAGATGTGTATGATTCCCTAAAAAAATGGATGTCAAGAAATAAAATTACACCATAATCCTGAAGTGTATTCTTTCAGTCTTGTTATTAAAAAGCCAAATATATTTTCCGTCATCCAGAGTTTATAAAAACTACTAAATTCATAAGCAATATAATACAAAACATCCAACATTTTCAGACAAGCAGCAGCTTCTTTATCTCTGCTTTGCAAAACTCATTTATTTTGAAGCTGCAATTGTAAATGCAGTACCTCTGACTTCTCATAAGTCACTTAGATAGGTAAAGTGACATAGTAGTTGAATTGCAAATCTTAAATCTTTCTCCAGAAGTTAGGAGTTTGTAAAGGAAATAGAAGGTTTTTTGGGAATGATTCTTGTCATCTGCTGTTGATACCAGCTTAGGTCTGACACTGCAAAACAATCTAAACTAGCACAAGAATCCTCTCTGTACCACATGGAAAAGGGTTTTCCTCAGTAGGAAGACAAAGAAATAATTCAGCAAGTCCTTTCTAAACTTATTTGTCCGCTGCCTCACTGAATAATTGATGAACATAGTTTAACAAAATCATCTCCAGCTGAAGCTTCAAGAGCAAAGAAAAAGTAGCAAAAGTTTCTTTAAACTAAAGAATAGTTTCTTTTTGATTAAGCAGTGCTTAAAAAGTATTAGAGGGATTCCAGAGAGTCCTTGTTATAAACCACGATATTTTGGGGTCTTTGTAGGCAGCTCTGGCTGCAGGCAATTTTCTGGCTCACAATTCAACCAGCATTAGGCTGCTACATGCCCAGGTACAGCTGCAAAAGCATAGGGTGACCACAATGGTGCTGTAACCAACGTCTGTGTACAACACTGTAAGCACCACTTGATCCTAATACAATCACAGATGTCTATATAGAAACGGCAGCAGCTCCAAACGTTTTGGTGACAGTCCCATTGGCAAAGGCCTCTTATGCTTCCGAGAGCCTGGATGCACCCTGATACATGGGATTGTCTCCCTGATTTGTCCCATCCTCAACATTGTGCAAGCTTATTTGTGTAAGAGTTTGGGATCATCTTGCCACAGATCTAAGGCATGAGTACATGAGATCATGTCTTTTGCCCGTTAGTTCAGAGACATTTAAAACTAAACATAAAACATTCAAGATGTTGCAACCAACAATTTTGCAGTCGTCAATCATTATAGAAATGAACTTCAAGACACAGTGAGAGGCATTTTTTCAACACCAAATTATCACAGTTTAAGGAAGGAAAAAGAGCAACTGTGCCATGTCCATAAATATCCAGTCACAGTGGTTTGGGTCACAGCCAGTCAATTAATTTAAGCATGCTGTGAGAATCTGATCAGAGTTGCAGGCTCATCTTTAAAGGAGATTTTTTTTGTTTCTTTAAGTTAAATTTTTGGTGCTTTTGAAAGACACATTATTTGGGCTATGTTAGTGTCCTTGGTTTGACCGTTTTTCAGATAGTACAGGCATTACATCTAACTATTCTTCTCCTTTATGATTCAGTGTTTCCCTGCACTACTTTCTTCTTGCAAGCCTACCTGTTTCACACACAGTAATTAGCTGGATTTCCTATAATTTCTTTATTTCAAGAATTTATTTCCATTTTCTGGATGACAAAACTGTAAATATCTTTCATTTTATATTGATTTTTATTCTAAGAAAAACAAGGAGCAATAAGGCTATTGTTATAAAAGTAATGAAAAGAGATCCTTCTGCATACAGCAATGAAGTGGAAGAAATGCACACAAGCTGTAATGAAAAGAATTATTTGAATATATCAAAATGTGTTTTGCAGCATCTACACTTGTAATAGCACTTCAGAGTACAAGCCCCATGAGTTTATTTTTTCATTTCAGAGGCATAGCAATTTAAAGCTTGCTTCCCAGAGAAAAAGGCTTTGAAGGGATGCAAGCAGAGTACACATTACTGATGCCAGTGGTCAGGTTGCACACTGGAGTTTAATAGTCTGCCAGCTTGCTGCAGAAAAGCTTTATTGGAAAAATTGAATTTTAGGTTGCCAAACTTTGCATTACTCTACCAAAGCAATAGTAATGTAGCATATGTGGATAGTTTTTTGAGAGATGAAGAATAATGGAGAAGCAGAAATGAAGGATGTTTTTTCTCCAAGGTGGGAATTTCCCAACTGTTTAAGGGAGGCGTGGAATGGAGGCACAGCAACACTGACCTATCAGGCACCCTTGTTATTTCGGTGAAAACACAGCTTGAAAATTACTTTAATTGTTTTCTCCATTGTCTACACCTCAGCCCTTGTTGCCACAGTCTCCTAAGGGAGATGCAGGGAGTTCTTAGGAGTGTATGGCTAAGCTATGAAAATAAGAAGGGATTAAAGGGCATCCTAGGACTGTTTGCTCAGTCAGACTTTGTGCTGATGACAAACAGGAGTTCTTGACTATGTGAGGCCATTAAAATTTGGCACAGTAGTTTACAGAAAAAATAAAGTGGATGAGATCAGAATCCACTCCCAGTTACACAGCAGTAAATTCAGAGTAACTTTATTCACTGACATCACAGGAGCTACTCTGGATTTACACCAGCTTGAGTGAGAGTTTATAATGATCTATTGAGAATTTAAACCTCATGCCTGAATGTGCAAGAGGGGGAACTGGCTGAGTTATGCAGAGCTCTGCACAGACAATTCTGTTCAAAGATAACACTGAGGAGGAGCTTTTTACTACTGTTCTTATTGTGCTTCTTGCACTATTAAATTCTGCTCCAGTTCCAAATGTATCTGTAAGCATGAAAGACTTGCAACTACAAATGGACCATAAATGATTTATTGTTCCTGAGCTTATTCTCAAGATAATATCTAAGGGCTCATATTTATTAATTCTGCATATTCTACGAATGGGTTAGATGACCCACTAGGCTCTTCAAATGTCAATTTGATCATTCCTATTATACCAAAGTTGCCCAGGGCAGTCCTTAATATATTATCAGAAAACTTTGTATTGATGTGTTAAATACTTCTTTAATTTTAAGTGGACATACTAGCCCTGCTTCTCATGCTTAAAGATAAACATTCCATAAGCTTTTGAAAATCAGGCACTCCAAAGAAGACAAACAATGAATGGACCTATTTGGAATCACCTATATTCTTCAACTCAATGCGCGCTGAGGATGCCAGGAATTCAAAATCAAATTCTTTATGGCTGGATACATATCACACAAGATGTGAGACAAGAAAGGATCATCTAGTGAGGTACCTGTGAAATAAGATAGCTTTAACTCTATAATGTGTCTGATTTCCACAGATCTACTCTTTCCTCCTGTTCTCTCTAATATGTAGAGGCAGCTGTAAACTGTCAAACTGTGAATCTGAACAGAGGAGACTTTATTTAGACAATGCTATTTGTGTCTTTGAAATTATTATCGTGCATAGAGAACCTTATTTATATGAGTTTTTTTGTGAGCTGATGACCATCAGAATAGTGTTCTTCCAATCACATGGTGAAATGGCCTGTGTATTTGGGTATGTATTTTTTATAGGAAAGGCACCATGTCAAAAGAAGTTAGGCACAGCAGCCATTTAGATTTCTTTCTGAATTTCACTAATCATATACAGTCGGCCCTCTTGCACTTCATGCCCCCATATTGCGGCTTCAGATCTTAGCGGCATGATTTTTTAGCAATGAAGGAGGCCTGTTTTCGCAACTGTGCACGTGCGACCTGCTGCCACTGCTGTGGCGGCGTGGGCGGTGGCGGCAGCAGTGGCGGCGTGGGCAGCGGCAGCGCAGGCAGCAGTGGCAGTGGCACGGCCGACATTCAACACAGAAGTAGGGCTTTGTGGACCCTGATTAAGACCGCAGGTCCGCAATATAGGAGACCCGACTGTATATACCTTAAGCAATACCACAAGTCTTTTCCCTGGTCTGTTCTTAACCATTAAAAGAAAGCTTGTTTTCCTTAAGGAACTTAAAGCCTGTATTAATGGACATTTCTGAAGAGGTAGAAAATGGTTGAGGTTTCTTCCAACCACCTCTGATTCCATTTCCAGCTTGCATGATATGGCTAAGGTTTGCTTTTATTTTCAACAAATATTTTCTTTGAGAAAAATTACTCTTGGCTCAAGACCAGTCCTTTGCATTTTGAAGCAGCAATTAAGCGATTAAATTAAAGCATGTAAATAGCAAATGTTTCTATTCTAAAACCACTAGCAACTCCACCTCTTTAAAAAAGTAGTGCGATAATGCCTCAGAAATTCTTTGAAATCAGATCTCTGACAACTATGTAATCTTCATCTTTAAGGTAGTGGGAAGAACAGAGGTTATGTAAAATTCATCTATTCCTTCCAAAAAAACCCCCACTCAGCTTTCTCAGCTACCTAAACTATCTTTGCAGAACTTTATTTAGTATTACTGTATTTAAGACAGTACTGATAGCCACATGCTTCAGTGCCATTGGCTTTAATTTCAATCATTTAAAGAAGATGCATGTTACTTTTTCTTGTTGCATCCCATCTACTTCGTGGTTCTTGCCATCTCTTTCATTATATTCCAGATGTAAATAGATTCTAACTGCACAGCTTCTCTTCTTTGGCATTGCTTTTTTAAAACAGCAGCATTTTTGGCTTTGGCATTGACCTGAGAATAATTATCATGTGGTCTCCATTTGTTTGTAGGTTGAAGACCCTCATCCTAGATCAAAAACAATTTCAGTTGATTGAAACAGCATTTCCCAGCAAATGGAAATGATGCATATCTGGCAGCTTTTCAGTCTATAATGAGTCATCAAAATACACAGTGTAAGCATGGTCACCCTTCTTTCCCCCAGCTCTTAATGCAATGATGGCTAAGCATAGAATAAAGAATCATCTTCAGTGTGTATACAAGTACATTGGGGTACAGGGATAAACACTTGATTGCGAAGTAACCATGTAATGAAAAAACATGCAATTTGGATCAGACTGAGATGGAATTAAAATTTCAACAAACTATTTGCCAGAGCTTCAAGGTCTGGAGAGTAAATGCATTCTTTTCATAATTTTTTTTCTACATTCTTTCTTCCTTCCACCTCTCTCAGTGTAGGAGTTGTGCATTGTCACTTGTTTGTTTATTTGGCTTCTAATTAAAAAAAAAAGATTGAAGAAATTCATTACCACTTATACTTCAAATGAAAAGGAAAGTCTAAAAAAAGAAAATGCTGTAATTGTTTCTTTAAAAATCTCAGTGTTGAAATATAATCTGCTCTAGATGTTCCGTAACTGCAGTATCAGTAATAGTCATATGGGAAGAGAAGGGAACAAAAAGATTTCCGGCTCATAAACAGAAATCAGGAACATACACATGCCACTTAAAAAAGCTGAAATTTATATAAAAAAATTTCTTGGCATGTTTGTCTTAGTCTCTAAGCAAGCACACAACTCTTATTATGTTAGACTCATGTAGAGGTTCACTAGTGGAAGCCAGCGGAGCTGTGCCTCTCCTGTAGATGACTCTCCACTCATAAGGAAGGATTGGGTGGGTCAGCGAGTAGTAAAAAAATGACCATTAGAGTCATACACAAGAAACTCTCCAAAGTTGTGGATGATGTTTCTAGCTTCCAGCTTTGGTTGAGTTCATTATCAAGTTTGTGATGAACCAGTTCTGTAACTCTTCAGAATCCTGAGCTCTCAGAGTAACTCTGGCAGAGAGGTGTGTGAAACTTACAGTGGTTGTGGCCTGCTCCTGGTGAGGGAGGAGAAGGAATGGTCCTGTCTGATTCTTAGCTTAGACACACAGATACCTTTGGTCTATTTAACATGCCTACTTACCTCAGTTCTTTTTAAAGAGGCCTGTGACACTCTCAGATTCACAGGTTCACAGGTTATTCTGAGTTGGAAGGGACCCACAGGATCATCTAGTCCAACTCCCAAGGGAACCCCCACCCAGGGATCAGGATCACAATCGTGGAATCACAGGCACCACGCTCCATCTATCCAAGCCTCCCATCATCTAGGCCATGTCACTGAGTTCCTCATCCAGTCTTTTCTAAAACACCTCCAGGGATGGCGACTCCACCACCTCCCTGGGCAGGCCATTCCACTGAGAGATCACTCTCTCTGTGAAAAACCTCTTCCTAATGTCCAGCCTAAATCTCCCCTGAACCTCTCATTCTGCTTTGCATCAGAAGTCCTAATACCTTATTCAATATGTACATGCAGCCAAAGCAATGTCTGAAAGAAAGGCTCAGTTGTGGAGTCTTTGGCATATGATATTCAACATAATAATACAGATTATTAAAACTTAGTAATCATTTAGAAAATCAGAAAAAAAAGGCATTGTTGTATGATTTTGTCTCTCCTTTAGAGCAGTTCAACAAGTGTGGGGAAATTATTTGGTAAGAGATAAATAGACCTTGGCATGCCACACATACATACATAAATACATACATACATACATACATAAATAAATACATACATAAATACATACATACATACATAAATACATACATACATACATACATACATACTTAGCATTATCCAGCATTCACAACAGTACGCACCCAAAAATTTGTGATGGACAGAGTACAAGAAATCTGAGGCTACTGCTTCCCCATCTCTGACTTATATCCTCCTTCACAGAACGAGGTGTTCTTCTGTGGCACTGGCTCTGAGGGGAAGAGAAGCTGTGTAGCTGCATGAACGTGGTGCCAACCTCCAGCTGATGCACTTTCACTCTGCCTCTCAGATATATCTTCAGATGGTGTCACTGACCCAGTGTCACTGGAGCCAGAAGAGCAGTGCCAATGAGTGGAGCATGGGATTTGGCCTTGCATTTTTAATGTGTGTAATTGGTTCAAACTATGAGATAGAAGCTGATGAGCATTTGAATTGAGAAGCTGAACATCTTAAAGGACACAGGAGTACAGAAAGTGTATCTCTACAATTTTTAAAAGAGAGGTTTGTTTTATTTTTTAATCCATTCTTGTCTTCACTCTTTCCCAATCTGTAAACTTCTTTTCCCTTTATCTGACAAATCTGAGTTTTCGGGCCCTTTAATTTTTTAAATTTAAATCTCAATGCTATTTTGAAATTACATGTTTATTTTTCAAATGTGTATCTCCTTGCAAGGCATGATTTTGCCTCAGAGTACACTGGCATTTCATGTTTTCTCTTACTGAGGCTCACACTTAGTGTTAGAGCTATGAAAGCTCCTACTGTTAATTCACATTTGAGGAAGGAACAGAGGGAGCTTTCTGCAGTCTGTGCACCTGGAGTGTGAAGTAAGAATGGCGAATTCTGCAGCCTGCTTCTGCCAGGTGGCAACCCCTTGCTACATCACAAAACCAAGAAAAAAAATTGGGAAAATCTTGGTTTATGTTTTAGATTTAAGAGCCATTCTGTTTTGAATTGCTTAGCAATCCATCAACACAAAGCAAGAGAATTGTCAGCTCCTATGGAATTTTGCAGCTATGTTAAAGTACACTAATTGTAAAGTTTCTGTAGAATTTGTGTCATCATGATGTGAAACCCAGACTGTACTTTTAGTAGACAGAAAAGGAAAAGCTCCCTTAATGGGTTTAGATGAAACAAAAAGATATTAAAAATGCATTTGTGTTTCTGCCAAAGCTCAATACAACAGCTGCTTGTTTCCTCTAACAATACTTAACATTCATCTGTTTTCAAGGACTTTATAGTAATATGTAGCTATCAGTTAGACAGTACTCAGGGCAGATTAGCTCAAAGAAATAAGTAGAGACTGGTTGCCCTGGCTTACCCCCAAGAAACAGTGGAATAACAAAATCCAAGGCTACAATATTTTCAAATGTGCTTAAATTCGTTCATTTTTATCTTCTCACAGAAGTGTTGTACCCTTGAGCTTATAGTTTTGCACCGTAATATTGGAAATAGCATCTAGCTCATATTTCTGTTGAACTGGTACCGAAGAAAGGTAGCATGCAAAAAAAAGACCCCTAAACAAACCAAACCAGAAAAAGTTGCTATGTGGCTTTAGAAAGCATGGTTGGGATCTGACAGGTACAAAAATCTAAGAACAGTCCTGGAATCTCTAGCAAAGGACTTTTACTTTATTTCTGAGGAGACTGATGGCTACAGAAAAATAAGAAAATAAAGTACAGTAATCCCTCGAATTTCACGGGGGGGTCGTGCAAAGTAGCAGTAAATAGGGTAAAGACGGTAAAGCCAGGGGGAAAAAAATTGCAATGTCTTGAAGCTGCGAAAGGGGAGCTGTGAAGTATCAAGGTATTACTGTTCTTTGCATTCATACAACGTCAGGCTTGATTCCCCAACAGTTTTTTGGAACCAAGGTCAGAGAAAATTCTCCTGTATTCCCAGGATTAACAGTCCATGCTATGTTTGAAAATTTGTACTTCTGACTTTCATGTCTACATGATCTAACTGTTGGTTTTTAATACATATTCTAAATTTCCTTTCAGGCAATGAAAGCTCCCCAGTAATTCAAATAGAAGTAAAATCTGCCTAAAATTGAAAACATCTCAGTGTCTTGAGCTTAATTTCCCCCAAATTCCCAGATAAATATAATCTTTCTCTGTTTACTTTCTGCACTTTAGTATCTGGAACTGCTCAGATCATTTACCAAGGCTTGATCCTGATTGCCTTTGAAAGACAGATTAAGGCTTTCCTCATTGCCTTCTACCTGACAGAAACACAGATGTGTTATTTTAACAGCCTTTTTTTTACCTTCTGGACACATAAAACCCACTTGCTCTTCTGGGACTCCCCTGATTTTCAGAAGCTTTAATTTGCACCTGGGCTGAAACTGTCCTTGGGGGAAAAGCAGGTGGCTTGGAGTAGATCAAGTACCATGTGCTTTGGCTGTATCTATTCATGAGCGTCTTCATCTCCAACAGGCTAGTGAATATGGGACAACTAGCTTTGTGTAAATACAGGGGCCTCATTAGAATGGGAAACCTTTTGTTATGAAGATCTGTCTACCTTCTTATCCTTTTATTTAGCAGGGATGTTGTAAAGAGTGTGAAATTCCATATGCATCTGGTTAATACATTTTAAAACAGTCTAAGCAACATACAGTTTGTACCATGGAGAGTTACAGAACTCCCTTTACAAGCAAGTTCACTTCTCCCTCCTCCTTTCCATCTATTTAAGTCTCTTCGAAAATGTCAGACTTCACATTTAGCTGCTAAATTTTAGGTCATCAGTATGGTTTGGCCAAATCTGATTAGTTGTTATGTGATGTTCAGATTCTCTCTGGATTAATTTATTTTTATTTCTCCTAATTTCTTTGTCCCACTGCATTCATTACAGTACATATAAAAACCTCATTATAATTTTAAAAATCTTCTCCCATATACTTCCATTTAGACCATGCACTGCCTATTTCACCACTTAAAATTAATTCCCACTTATCTCCTAATTTTAGCAACTTCATTGCTGCCTTTTTTTCAGTTCTCTCTCCACAGTCACCATGTTCTCTTTTGTCTTAAAAATAAGTAAAGCTCCATGAGTTGGCATAGTTAACTTTTCTAGCTTAAGCAAGGCAGTCCTTTAACTCAGTGTAGTAACTCCTGTGGGAAACAACATACTCTCACTGTTAAAAAGTCCTCTGCCTTGTGGTCCAGCCCAGCACCATTCTTTGTTTGCTGCTAGATTGGTTACAAATTTTTCTTTTCGTCACTTTGAATTTCACCACTATTTGCTGAATATGTTTTTATGTAATTCCAGTTGTATGTGTACTCATTATGTTCATTTCTATGCCCTGGACACTTGTTTTCATCCCTTGGTTCTAACCTGCTTCTCTTTACAGACATTTTTCTCTTCAACATCTGTATTTCATACACAGTCCCTTGAGAGATTTTGCCTCAAGCAAAAAGCTTGAGCCATGATCACAAGAATGTTCGTGGTTTTGCTGTTATTATTTTAACTTCACCATTCCTTCAGTGCAAATCCTATTGGTTATGCAATGTCTATATATTTTGTATACTCTTCGCAGAAGGTATTTACAGATCAGTATAAATAAAAGCAAGCTGAAAAGAAATGCCATGTTGCCTTCTATTCCCAATTACTGATTGTATAATCTTTTTCTTGTCACCAGTAGCCCATTATTTTTTGCTCAGCTTTCCTCTCTACTATGCCTAGCAGAGGCTTTCCTGCTGTGTGGCTACTTTTCTAGCTAATAATGGTCACAAAACATCTCAGTGTTCTGTTCTTGGAATTTAAAATGCTGCTTTCCAAGCCCTACACAAATTCAGTGTACACAAGCATGTTTTTATATACATATATGCCTGTGTATGTGAAGACATGTGTGTGCACACACAGACACACAAACCAGGAAGGTTGGTGTCTGTCAGGCGCTTGACCCAAAGAGACACAGCCATCCACTCTGTTCCAGTCCACAGCACAGGGATGTCTGACCAGCACAACAAAGCACCTACTGGGTGCCATAACACAAAAAGGGCAGGTGAGACAACCTTCACCAGTTACTTCCCAATTTTCTTATCCAGCTGTTGGCCAAAAGATCAGGTCCAATAAAAGCAGATTACAAAACAATAAACATAATTTACCACTCTTAATCCAGTCCACACGGCTTTAGCAGGGAATCCTATTTTTTCTACTGCTAGACATACTGAATCACACATTTGCATGCAAGTGACCACATTCACAACCACCACATAATTTAATCACAAAAAGATAATGATTTATTCTTGTCTTGAAAAAAAACGTAGGAACCCGTCTATAGAGAAAATTGATTTAATTTCTGGATCTTTGATTTAAAGCCAACAGAAAATTGTCTTTAATTTTAGATCTAGCTGGACAGGTAGAAATCAGCATTAGACAGGACTATAACTTTATGACATTTAGTTGGAACATACTGATATTTGTGTTAATAGTTTTCTTAGCAAATCATGCATTTTAATTTAAAATTTTGAGCTAGAAATGCATTCCGTAGAACTACAGAAAAGCTCAATCCACCATCACAACAATCAGCAAGCTAAAATAGGCTGGCACAAAATTAGAGTAAGAGACAGAAAGTAATAACTACTTGACCTGAAGGTTAAAGAATAAAGAAGAGATCAGCTCCAGTTATATGTCGTAAAGCTTCAAAAGCTTCCAGTTGAATCTTAAGACTCATAGGTTATTTAAAAAAAAATGAAATTTAGTTTATAAGACTTAGCTTGGAAACAGCGTGGTAATAAATAAAGACTTACAGTAGACCAGAGGTGAAGTGGGACCATACACATTTCCCTTAATATATATTAGTCAAAGACGGTATTAAGCAGAACTTTTGTCACCTCTGTGATTATTCAGGTATAGAGAAAACTTGCAAGGAAAACAGGGACACTGTAAGCTTTATGAGTTTAAAGAATGAATACATGGCTATCTGTTTATATACATCGGTTTTCTTCAGTTCATCTGCTGAAAGGTCACCTGTAAGTCCTGCTGAAGGACTACCTCTCCAGCCCCTTCAAACTTTGTTCAAAAATTCAGTTGATTTGCATACTACTCATTTACCTGACAAATATTTTACTTCTGACGGTGAGCTCAGTCAGACCAAAGCAGGCATGCCTTCATTTTTTCTACTTGAACATACATTGATCTCATTTACAAATACTTCTGATAGATGTGATTAGTTGAGAGTTATCCCACAAATAATCGGGATAATTTGTGGTGTTCATCTCCCTAGCTTTGCCAACCTGAGAATGATCAGGACTAAAATATGTATTTGTGCAGTAAGTTTCCTTAAAAAGGAGAGAGCTCAAATAATTGAGAAGGAACAGGGAACAGAGGAAAACCAATACCAAACATTTTTTAAATAAAGACCTTTTTCACTTTCTCCAACCCTCTTTCCAAACCCTCTCTTAATGGATGTTTCCCTTGCAGATGCCAGGGTATAAAGTTCTTGCTGCATATGAATTCCTTAGCACCTTCTATGGGCTGACACTGCAAGTTCAGGAGTTTCCAGGCGGCAGGGACACCTCACTGCTGTCACAGATGCATCAGCTGGTGGCCTTGGCAGGCAGGCGGGAGGCTGAGTGGCCAAGAGGTGACACACTCCAGGCCCAGCTCCTGTTTAAACAGGCTGTTTCTCCACTTCACTTACTGGCACCCTCAGCACTAGGAAGATGTCCCACCCCAGCCTGACCTCTAGTTCTGCATTTAGTTCTTACGTGATGGTTGGGTCATTTTCATAATAGGCACTTTCATGACGAAAAGCACTAATTTAAAGGTATGTTATCCTTAACTCTGTGAGTAACTTAAGTGGAAAAATGGCCTACTGAATTATACACCTGGCATGTCTCTAGCAACACATTTCCAAACGCTATTGTGATACTATAGTGGACTGCTGAGCATCAACCCTAGTAACTTGGGCATGAAATCATGTGACTACTCTTAAATTAGGAAAGACCAATCTGTATCCAGGCTCTAAACAATTTCTTCAGACCTTGCCAAAATTCCAGATATGTTACGTATTCTGCCCGTCTGCAAAATATAACCTGAACAGTTCAGGCCCCTTAGGAGTGTCTGCAGGCTGTACTTGTGACTGTGGTGTGCAAGCTACAGATACATGGTTTTCTGACAAGCAGATTTCTGTAAAACCAGAGCAGTTCTGTAGCAGTTGTTCCAGCAATAGGAAGTTCTCCAGACAATGTCTACAGTGATGCTCAATTAGAAAACACAATTCATTTTACCTAGCAAGCCTTCAGGTTAGAAAAAACAATTTAGTGATCTCATGCATCTGGAGTCCATTCCAGCTCCGCTGCAAGGTGAGTAAAGGAAGAAGGCAAGACGAGTGTCTTTTATGATGGGAGAAGGAAATGGAAATATAGATGCTAAAGTAGGTAGCTGAGCTTTCATCTGGGTAAGAGGAGATCTTTGTAGTGTTTTTGTTTGAACACTGGAGAAGGGTGAAAGTGCAGCTTGCTATTTTTTTACAGATTTTATTCTAGTAAACAGAAGAAAGAAACTGTATCAAAACAAGAAAACATTCAAGATAACCTTAAACTTCACAATCAGAAAGAAAATAGTATTTTTTATTTTTGAGTAAAGACCTCAGCCAGTGTCATTATACATTTTTTTTTTTTATCAAAGATGTTATTCCTGAAGTCATGCAATATATGTATTATTAAGAATTTGGCTCTGTAGATGGTATACTCTTTGGATGGAAGGATTGAGACAGTTTTCAAAGACATCACAGGCGAGTGAAGTAAAGTTGAATTTGCTTTCAATTGAATGAAATATTCAAGTGAGACTTGTGAAGGGTAGCACTGGAACTTTCCAAAGAGAATGAAAATTAAACTCTTGTACCTCCTCTAGTTCTTGTTAATATATAAAATAATCTATAGTTTCACACTTTTATCATAATCTCAGTTTCCATTTGCATGTTTCTATACCTGTTTTCCATACTAGTATAAGTGAATTTGTTTCACATATATGCTTTTATGTATACACATAAACTCCATTTACCCTTCTTCTGTGTTCTGATGAGGGTTTTGGTGGCTGCATTCTCCTGTATCAAATAACACACCAGGAGAATAAAATCTGAGGATTTATACATGAACTGCTTAGGCACAAATAACTTGAGATCGAAATGTCAGCCTAAGATAACCAAGTTTAAATGAATGGTATTTATTGACAAAAACTTTTTAAGAATCTTAATTGTCCCTCAGAAAAATGTTAGGGTTCACAGGTTATTCTGAGTTGGAAGGGACCCACAGGATCATCTAGATCAACTCCCAAGCAAATGTCCACACAGGGATCAGGCCCAGAAGCGTGGAACCATGGGCACCACGCTCCATCCATCCAAGCCTCCCACCATCTAGACCATGTCACTGAGCTCCTCATCGAGTCTTCTCTTAAACACCTCCAGGGATGGCGACTCCACCACCTCCCTGGGCAGACCATTCCAATGAGAGATCACTCTCAGTCTCTGTGAAAAACCTCTTCCTAACATCCAGTCTAAACCTCCCTTGGCGTAGTTTAAGGCCATGTCCTCTCGTTCTGGTGTCATCAGCCTGAGAGAAGAGATTCACATCCACCTGACTGCAACCTCCCTTCAGGTAGTTGTAAACAGCAATCAGGTCACCTCTGAGTCTCCTCTTCTCCAGGCTGAACAACCCCAGCTCCCGTAGCCGCTCCCCATAGGGCTTGTCCTCCAGTNTCTAAGAGTTTCTCCTGAAGCTTACCGTGGGAAACCATGTCAAAGGCTTTGCTAAGATCCATGTACACAACATCCACGGCCTTTTTTTCGTCAACCAGGCGAGTCACCAGATGCTTGGTGGCCAGAGACACGCCCAGGTTCTGTGGCTCTAGAAATCTGAGGTGCTTCTCTCTCTTCTCCTTAGGATCTGCTGCTCCTGCTTTCTTTTCTTTTCTGCCTCCTGCCTCAGGCTACTATATAGACCTGCCCTCCACCTTTTTTCCCCCATTTTAATCTGGTTTGTGCATTCAGCTACCTGTCCTTCTATTAACTCTCCTCTTGTTATCTCCCTGTTTCTGCTCCTGATGCCACCTCAGAATTTTTTCTTATTGCACTACACCATTCTTTTTCTTTGTTCTTAACTGTCTGTGTTTGTCACCTGCATTTAAACTAGTTACCACCTTCACCCACCAAGTCACTTGCTGGAATTGTAGAGGTGTGATAAGCACAACAGACAATTCTTAGTTTCAACTTTAAGCATCACAGTAGTGGTAGTAGCTGTTGACAGCTAAAAAACTTCAGTTTCTGGGAAACTACTTATACTACACTTCTCTGTAATACACATATTTTATAGTGAAGGTTTGTGTTTTGTTGTGGAGTCAAACTGAATAAGTATTTGAGTTGGAATGATCAGAGATGTTCCAGGCATCTGTGTCCATGACACATTTTTAAGTCACTTCACAGCCTAGAAGTGCAACAGTTTTTAACGAAATGGAGATAAGAGCATATTTAATGTAAAAAAAATAAAGAGGTTGCTTTATATTTTATTCTCAGGAAAGGGAAATATTGTGTTAGGTGAAACTTTCCAAGAAAATGCAAGTGAAATACAGTTCAACAAATGTCTTCACAAAAATTTTAACAAGTAAAAATAAAATCTTAACATGAGAAATGGTGCTTACTTCTGTTCATGTTCTTCAATAAAAGGGATGCTGGTGCTGCCCAGTGCAATGCTATACAGGTAAATTGAGATAGCTCATAGCTCAGACTAGGTTTGGGTGGCAGAAGCAGAACTGCCTGGACTTGCGCTCCTTCCTTTCTGGCATCACGAGTCCTGAAGCACCTTTAAAAAGCTTTTGCTCAACCACAAATTGTTTCTGTGTGAATATTATGCAGTACAGAAGCAGGACACTGTGGGCGAGATTTATTTGACCAAACGCACATATTTATGACTGAGCTGCAGTGCAGATTTCCTTTATGGTTAGTGAGAAATATGATTTCTACAGTGTGACTCATCACATCCTTCTGTGGATATCAACATCACAGTCTAGAATTGCATCTATTTTTTAACTGCCTTTAAATGAAGCTCATGGTGACTAGCTCAGGTGTAGACACCTAAAGTGAAAGGAGATAGACATCTATCCTCTGTCCAAAATACGGTGGTTCAAACTAGAAGATGGCTTTTAATGTGTGTTTCATGTGCAGACACACAGGAATCATGAAACTGTGCTTAAGCACCACTGTGCAATAAAAGCTAGCTACAATCTTTGAGTGCTCAAATATGATGGACACTCTTCACAGAAACCCCCTAAATACTGAAGAATGAAGATTTATATCCTGACATCAAAGAACACATCTACAATGCCCATGTCTCCTGTTCTTTGTGTGAAGTCAATGACACTTCTTAACAGAGAAAGTTGCATTGTAGGCAGAAGCAGGAAATTTGCTCTCCTCATGGATCAGAGTCGGCACTAATGACACAGCACAGCAAAAGGAAAAATAAAGAAAACCTAGAGAAAAAAGAAAAGTTTCACACTCAGCACTAGAGAAGGGTGAAAACAGAACACACTTTGGAGAATTTCCTTGCTGCAGCAGAGCAGGAGATGTTCCATAGTTAGATTCAACATGTTTTGAAGTTTCTTTGTTTAATCTTCAGGTCAGGTTCTGGCACTATACTTTTACTGACAAAATATAAAAGAACAAAGACCCAAACAAGACAAGGGGTAAAAAACCCTCTAGGAAATTGTGAACCTTAGTAAATCAAATTGTCTAAGAAGTAGAGCGACTGAGGAGTTGTAAGGATTGGTACAAAGTTCTGTCTTGAGACTAGAAAAGGAGTATCTGGAAATAGTTCTAATAACCAAAGGTCATGGCTCAGCTGGGAGGTAAGAAATGATCTCATTAATGATCTGAAGGCCAGATTGGATGGGGTTTTGAGCAACCTGGTCTGGTGGAAGGTGTGCTTGCCCACGGTAGGTGGGTTGGAACTAAAGGATATTTAAGGTCCCTTCCAAACCAACTCACTTTATGGCTTTATTAAAATCACTCCTAATCACAGGACCAGTGCAATGTGAGAAAACATGACCTCCCATAAAGGATAAAGAATAGAGCTAGAAGAAAAAATCACCAAGTCAGCATAAATTATTGTTCTGAAAGCTAGTTACCACAATACTAATTTAACTAATGTAGTTATATCACTGCAAATGCCTCTTTCTGAATTGTGACTGTCTGAGGAGGATTTGAAAAATTCCAAAAATTCAGAATCTTCTCCACTTCTTGGTAACAGAGTCCCTTTATCATCATTTTGAACTGCGTATAGTCTGATAACTTGTGAACAAATTCAGAGGCAACTAAATGAAGAGCACTTCCCTCCGAAAGCAATCCACAACTTGTGAGCAAAAGGAATGAGGATCCCAGAAGGGCATTATTGCCCTGCAGAGGCATCACAGTGCTCACTCTAGGGTGGATTGCCAGATAGTCTGTTTTGTTTGAAAACAGAGATTGTGAGGGAAGACAGGAATGGGCAGACCAGATCAGATGGAAAATTCACTGTGTCCAGTGACAGCAGGTTCCTAGGGAAGAAGTATATGAATGGCCAAAATATGGTAATATTTTGCCGTAGTGCAGACTGGCCCAAAGCTGTGAAATATGAACATGCTTTGGAGAGCAGAGCTCAGGGCAGCTCAGGAAAGTGTAAAGTACAGAAGACAAAATTTCATTCATCAAAAACCAGTCTGACTCGTGAGATATATATATACAGTGAATCCTCTCTGTATCGCGACTTCTCCTTTACGATCTTGCCCATTTGCGAAGCAATTTTTTCACAAATATGATTCTGCCATGTGCAAGCTCAGCTGGCTGAAACATGCGCAGTTTGACNGTCCCATATCCTACAGTGGAAATCAAACATTCCATAGTAGCATTACCAAAATGAAGAGAAAACCTCTCATTGTCTTCGGGGTATATTAATTTTTATGTCAGGCCCTAAGTAAATAATAATAAAAATTAAGTCTGTATCATCTACAGCATTTAACATTACCTCTTTCACTGGTGCAAAGAATTTGAGCTTCAGCTAAAGGCCATTCTTTATCAATAATTATTTTTTACTGGTGCATTACTCAATAGTTCATGCACTTGTAAACCATATGAGAAAGGCAGCATAGTAGATAAAATACAAAAGGATGGAATTTGTGAATATGAAACTACTGCTTTTCAGGGAAGTATTTTGAAGTAAGTATTATGAGAATTTTTCACTGCATGCAGAATGTTAAGTCAAAAATTAAAAGTGAAAAGTGAGGATTAGTTCACTTTGGGTTTGCTTTTAAATTGGAGTTCCTTTGTTTTCATTGTATCCAGAATATTTCAAAGGTCAATGAAATAGGTTTTACATTTTATTTAAATCGACTATATGCTATTTTTACTATAACCACACATTTGTGACCTGGTCATAGAACCACAGAATGGTTTGGTTTGGAAGAGACCTTAAAGATCATCTAGTTCATCAGTTGCCCTGCCATAGGCAAGGCACTACACTACACCATGTGTACACCAGGTTGCTTAGTACTCATCCAGCCTGGACTTGAATACTTAATTCCAGGGATGGGGCATCCACGAGCTCTCTGAGGAAACTGTTTCCGCGCTTTACCAGCCTCTGAGTAAAGAATTTCTTCCTGATATCTAACCTAAATATCTCCCCTTTCAGTTTAAAACCATTCTCTCCTGTCCTATCACTACCTGGCTTGTGCAAAAGCATCAAAAAGTTTTTTTTAAAAATCAACATATCATTACAGAATCCAGAAGCTCTTACAAAGCTGATAAACTCTCAAATCACTACTTAAATAAATAGGTTTACTGTGAAATTATGTTAGTGTGGCATTGTTATTTGGCCCAATGCGTATGTGTGTGGAACTTCATTCTAAAATGCAACCATTCAAAGAATCAATACATTGTAAAAACCCATATCCCAATTTCCAGACTGAAAAGACTGCAAAGAATTATAACCATATTAGGACACTAGAAAGCTTTTTAACATGTTCCAGGCAGTAGCAGGTTGTTTTCTCAGCCAAGTCACAGAACACCTTTCACCTTTTTTACAGCTCAGTTGCAACTTGGCTGGGGATTTGCACACAATGAGGCTGTTTTCACCAACAAGGTGATGGCTTTCCACATATATCTCTGTTGTGTCAGCCTGGAGGTGATGACTAGCAGTGAGGAAATTGTTATCTTAAGGTGGGTAGGTTTGACGGATTTCCTTTCAGCAAAACAAAACCATATGGCATTGCAACTTTTGCTTAGAAGGAGATATGCCAGGTAAGAAAAAATATCCCTAGATACCTGGCTTACCTGTTTGCAATACTCCAACAGACTGCTGCAGCAACCTTGCAGGGGCCTCCTTGCTCTTCAGGAGGACATGCTGAGGCAGAATTATTTATTGCTCTGATGATACTTGACAAAGTATGGCTGCATAATCATGTCCTTCCTGGTTCAAAAAACATCAAAGCAAACCTTTTGAGCTCTTTGCCACTCATTTAAGAGCCAACTTCCCAGCTAGAACCATTTAACGAAACCGTGTGTTCGGAAGGGCATGGCAGTCCTTGTTTCCATGGGATTTCACATATACTGCTATGACCAAAACCTACCCCTTGAGTTAATTTGCCAACACTATCACCAACAAAGAAAATCTGTGGCAATGGCAACTGGAATAATTTCTATAATCCAGAAGGCAATTTAATGCAGGAATTATAAAGTTTTACATCACAAAATACATATTGTACAAATTAAATAAAGCACCTTTTTCTTTTACAGAGACAATCCATGTTACAGTCTGAAGTTTTCACCCTCTATTAAAATGTTAGTAACTCATTTCAGACCCTAAATCTTCTATTTTTTTTACATAATGACTGCATGTAATCAACCTATAGAAACTATCTGTTTTGATATTGTTCCTTCACAAGATAGCTGCTTATGTCCGTTGTCTTCAAATTTACACAACCTTTTCTTTTGGACAAGAGTCAATGAAGATTATATTCCTGAGTCTATTTTGGCTTTTGCTAAAGGTTATAGTACAGTTACTCCATGATAGAGTGATCATGGATGATATATGTCTTACACATCTGCTTGGAAGGCTGAATGAACATGATCTACCAGGAAGCTGATCCTCAGCTATAATTCTACTGAAATAAACAGATTGCAGTTGGAATTTATTCTAGCAGAGGATTTTTATTCTGTATCATCTTCCTTCTGCCTAAAATGATCATATGCAGACTTTCTTCAATATTTTTTAAGGTAGAAATTAATGACAGACATGAATGGTGGTTATATGGCTGGAGTTTGTAAGTTAGGCTCTAAAACAGATTATGAAGTCCATATATATATATATACAATGCAGTCATGGATGTATCGGAGGGGAGACTGTCAAAAGAGATGAGAGAAGGACTCATTTAGTCACAGCATCTAATGCAGCTGGATTACTACAAAGCTGGCAAAAGAAGGGGTTAAAAAAATGTATATATAACAGAATACAATTTACAGTTCCTTACCTCACAGCTTAAAGTACAGCCCCACAGCTACTGCTTCAGGGGATTGAAGAAAGAAACAGCTGTGGTACCTATGAAACATTGTCTGCTTTTTTTGAGCAGCCAGCTGGAATTGGCTAAAATGCAGAATGTCACATCAAATCTCATACAGATGAGAGGTTTGCTTGCTTTCCAGTAGAGATAACAATCACGATGAGCCAGCAGAACTTAGTGTGCAGCAATATGAAAGACTCAGAGTATGAACATTTACTAACTCTCAATAACAGGATGAGCCAACCTGTTAAGAACACCACACCTCTGTGGGGCTGTGAATGCATTCACTCCATATTTTCATTTTATAAAAACAATGCTAAGAGCATGACCTCTTTCCTCTAACCTTTTGTGCACCCAGTTCAGTGTCTGGGCCTTAACAACCACAGTTTCCAGAGAATATGTTGTTCTGGCACCATGGCAGGTTTTTTTTCTCCCTCTACAGCCTTGGAGAGCCTGAACATTCCTTTTTTTTTTCTTTTTTTTCCCCTGAAACAGCTCACTGTAGTGCAAGCAAAATCCTTCACAAATGGGGGACGAGTTTGACAAACAGCAGTAGGAGAGGTAATATTTTACAAAGAAAATTATGAATGATTCCAAGAAATAAATTGGGAAGCAGAAAGCATTTCAGGCGTATGTGGAACCACAATGTGATGTAATCAAAAATGGGGCTGTATTATGGTCAGTGGTTTGATAATGAAAGGAAAGCTGTGCAGCTCATTTGTGACGATGAAAAAGAATTAAAAAGACAGAGCATGTTGATAATAAGCCTTGAATATTTTTCTTTTCTTTTGCACCCTATTTTGTCACCTTTGATCTGCTTGGCATTCACCCAAATTAGAAGACTGACAGTAATTTCCCTTTAAAAATCACTCTTGGAGACTCAAGAAGCACTCACTTTTCAGCTCTGTCAACAGGGAATCATTAACATTGAAAAATAAACATATAGGTATATACTTAATTGTGTTTACTGAAATAAACACTCTGGGTACCCCTTGCCGTTTAACATGCATTGGGTTAACTACAAGGGCTGCTACCACTGCCATCTTTGATTGCTTGCTAGTGGCATATATTTTTGACAATAAATATGATTTCACTTTTTTGGCTTCCACATCAACCCACCCTTTAAAAAGTAGGGCAAACCAGCAAAGGCTGTCAAAATAAGGGTAGCAAGTAAGCGGAGTAGTAGCTCTCTACAGAGTTTGATTATTCTTCTGTGAAAGAGTCTGTAAACAAAACCTTTATCCTTTTGTCTACTAAACAGTGCTTAGAAATTCTTCCAGCCTAGCATTTTTAATATGTGGGAACAAAACTGCAGTAGGATTCAAGAGCACTCAACATTTTTGAAAGGAAGACTATTTTTGTAACTACATGCGGTCTCAGAAGCCAAAATGCAGACAAAAGACCACTTTTTTTTTTTAAAGAATAGAACTACACTGTGTTCATGGATTCTCTGAGCTGTGGGAGAGAAAGTTTTCCTTTGCCTTGACTATATGTACCAACATAATAGAGCAAAAATTATTTTTGAGTATCATTTAATATGGATTTTGGCCAGAAACTGGGTGCAAATTTATGCAAGCCTGATGGGATATGTATTTCCATTGGAATTTCCCTCCTATATACATGGGACGTGTCCTTAAAAGGAATACTTGTTTGATACTGCACCTGAACACTTGTTTGACATGGCAACCACATTCAAATCTCACTGTTAAGCTCTTTTAGCCTCCAAACAGGGCATCTACATCAGGGCTGTCATGTGGAGACAGTCGCGGGTTTGTAAAAAGCCCTGAACTAAGCTAGGGAAATGCTGGGGGTAATGACGGTGGATCCAAACCCAGAAGAAGTCGAAGACCACTGGCCATGTAAAAGGATAAAAGATTTGAGTTCCAGTTCTGGGAACTTTCCCTGGCAGAGTTAAAATTATTGTTATGGATATGGCCATATGTGTCAAGGTGCTTTAGACAGCAGCTTAGCCTGGGGTTTGTCACTGCCAGCTTTGGCTAAATATCAGTCTTAGATGTCTTAAAGGGAAACCAGTTGCTTAACAGCACTTCTCAAATTTAAGTCCAAATTGCTGAGTAGTAGATATCAGTCCTGCAAGTTTTTGGGGTTGGTTTTTGCATGAGGCTGTAAAAGTCACTGCTAGTGTGATTTTGGCTTGCCTGGTACTATCTGAGACCTGCCAATCATTTCACCTCTAACATTGATGACAACCTTTTAATCATCTTTTAAATACATGTTTTCCCCTATTTATTATACAGTTAAGTGCTAGATATGCAATTACAGAAAGCAAAGCGTAATGAAATCTTTAAAAAATACTTACAATTGGATTCTTGTAAGGGACAACATTTTATAACCTGGTTAGCTCTCCTTCACTTCATGGACTTACTGAAAATTAGGGATTACTTCATCCTCCTACTGTGAGTCATCAATCTTTATACCCATCAGTGTTGTTACACCCACCTACTAAGGACAGTTTTAAGTGTCTCTTAAAATGTAAATACCAGCCAAACAATTTTTGCAGGCTATAAATGCTGGTGACAGTGAGCCCCCTTCTCAATGCTTCCAGAGTGCTTCTAGCTTCATGTAAGAGTAATTCCAAAGACAGACATCAGTGTGATCAAAGAAACTTACAACACACAAAGGACTGGAGCAATATATGTGTGTTGCTTATGGCCATGGCAATACCTAAGTTTTAGCTGTCTTGTCACCTCCTACAAATGACTTCAACTAGTATGACTGGACACTGATGAGTACAATTCACACCCACACACACATGCACATACACACACAAAGCTATCAGTTCCCCATCACTGGAAATAGTACATGTCTACAGTAAGAAAATTCTAGGAAAGTGAAGACTAATATCACAGATATCTTTCAGAGTGAATAAGTAAAATGTAAAGTACAGTTATACCCCCGCATTTGCGAGGAACGGGTCATGCCAGGGGTCTCACGGAACGTCAAACTCGCAAAGACATGCAGGTCACGCCCGTTGCTCCACCCCCCAGCACTCTGGAGCACTGCAGACACTTCTCCGCTTCTTCCCATGGTCTCTCTCGGCACAGGGGAACAATGGGAACCGTTTCTGAGTGGCTGCTGCCACTGCATGTGCTCGCCCTGCCTCTGTGGCAGGGAAGTCAGGGTGTACCTCCACTCGGGGTGTCCCTGAGCTCTGGAGAGCATTCTTGGAGCCTGGAAAACCTTAACTTTGCAGCACTGTGACACCCCGTGCCACTTACGGTGGGGAGGCAGGCATCAGTATCGGAGTTTCTTTCCCTTTAACATCCACTTGTCCTGGTAGAGGCAGCGCTGCCCGGGCTTTGACTGGGCTTTGAGTAACAAGGAATGGCATGTCCTGGGCGGTGCTGTGCTGGGTCTCAGCAGAGCACACAGGAGACACACAGGACTGGGTCAGGGACTGGGGCACAGTGCCATAGGGCTCTAAACGCCATTGTGAGCTGGAGAAACCGCGCACCTTTCCCACGTGCCCCCCCCCAGGGGCAGGCCCCGTCCCGTCTCACAGGGAGAGCCAGTGCTGCCCCTTGGCAAAGCAGAGGCACTGCGCATGCATCGGCCAGGAAACCTCGCAGATCCCTGAAACTGAATTGTGAGAAATTATCCTCGCAAATCCGTGGGGTCGTAATGGAGAGGTTGCAATGCAGCGGAGATGTACTGTATATGGTTTTTGAAATATTCTTTAGTTGTAATATTATTTTGAAAACCTTCTACCTGTTTCCCTAATAAGTATGCAGGGATAAAATCTCTTGGGTTTTATTGAGAGGACCAGGATTTTCCTTTAAGATTTTTTTCCATGTAAACATTGATGCAGCATGATTCAGTGTGATCTGAAGAATAGCTCACACTGTTGATTTCTAGTATGTATATTACAATCAGAGTTGCTTGGAAATAGCTTTTTGATGCAAAGTGGAATTTTACACTTTGTTGATACACGTATTTTAAATTTCATTTTTCATTAGAAAATGAAATGAACCCAAATTTTCCACTTTCAACTTATTTTCAGAGCAACGTAAGAAAATGAAGAGTGTACTGCATTGTATAGTTAAAAAACTTAAATATGTCTTAAAGATCTCATATTTTAAAACAATAACCAGAGAAGATTACTATTAGTTTTTTGTGAAGGCATCAGGAGCTCAGTTTGAATAATAATATTAAGATGGAGGCTGAAGCCAAAACCCTTCCTGGGGGAAAGGGGAGTTGACTGTAGTAGAGTCTACCAGAGCCAGAAGAGCAGGTCTGTAGCTTGCAGTGCTCCTTGATGCAATGCAACATTCTGCAGTTTCCCTTCTGGATGGGAAGATCCCCAGGGTGAAAGAGGCTTTTCAAGACTGTCTTGTGGATAAGTAAGGCAATTATTTCACCATTAATGACATGAAAGCTTTGACAAAGGCTGCATCATATTATTTGAATATTCTCTATGTTCTTATTCAATTCTGGACAAGAACATTTTGTTGGAAGAAGTCGAGAAGACTCACATAAACACTAAGCATGCTCCTTTCTTCCAATCTCCTAGTACCATGTACCTCTCAGGTACATTTCATATAAAGTAGTTGTCATGTGCATTTACAAAGCACATGGATTTTAAAGATTTCTTTCTCGAGCATATTCTTAAAGATCTACACTGTCATATGAAATGTCCTTTGTCTCATTTCACTGCAACACAACATGCCACCAACCAAAATCCTGTCGTTACCTGAGCCTCCTTTGCATCATGCAGATGTTTTAACCAGGTGTTTTGGAAAGGACTCCTTACTCTCGTATTCTGTACCTTCCTTGTGTTATTTAGACATAGTACAATTAAGAGTTACAAAGAGAGATGCTCTACATTTCCAGTTTCCACCTGGAATTATACAGAGACTCTTACTAACTGCAAGATCACACAACCTTTGTCTTAATTGGGTAAACAGGGTGTTTGGAGTATCACGCAGCAGGATCAGTCTAATTAAATATTGTTCAGATTTCTCACTGGGGAGTTTATGCAACCATTGAACTATAAGGCATAGTGTTGCAGCTCAGAAATCATGTAATTAAGCTAGATATTCTGCAGAATGACTGTCCTTCCTTTCCTAAAGAAATGTTGTAATCAACCTGTGCCGTTTTGTTGAGATGGGGTAAGGAAAATCGGACTGATTTGAGTTGTTGTAAGAAAATTGCTGCTAATGCAGGTGTTTTTTGAAGAAGTGGGCTTGCTATTAGGTCTTCAAGTGACAGTTTCTTGAATAAGCATATTTGAAATTTTAATTTTGAGCTGAAGTGCTCTAGGTGAATGAATTTCATCCCTTCAGTTATATTTCTCTATGCACATCCTAGGAAATCTCAATCCCACACTTGGGCTAGAAAACTTCAGGAAGATTCACAATGGTATTACACGCAGGGGCAGACATATTTGTGCTAGATGTTCACACAGTAGGACAGTGACAATGGCAGAGAGCAACTCCCTCCTACAAGAATGGAAACAGAAGACAAGAGGACCACCAAAGGTAAGATGAGACAATGAACACTTGTAATGATCTGTGTTTTTTTCATTGTCTCACATATGTGCCTTCCCAGGTTTTCCTGGCTTTTATTACTTCAAAGAAAATACATTAACATACAGGAGAAGGACTGAAATATCAGACTGAAGACTCTGACAAGAAACCTCTGTGATGAGATATTTAGGGTACAACTGAACTATGGAACTCATAAAATTTCCAAACTGCTCACACATGTGAGCATCCTCCAGCTCAATCCTGTGTGCACATGAATGGTCACCATCCCATTCTGCTTCCAACTTCTCTCCTTATATGTTTAAAATCACTTGTCCATGCTCTAAGAGGTTCTCCAGATGACATGGCATGGGACTGCAGGTGCACATAAGAAAGTACTGCAGAAAGTTGTTCAGTTTAGGTGTATCTTTGCAGACTGACTTGGTTCTTGGGGCAAAGCCACAGTTAACACTTAAAGTGGTATTCTATGGGCCTAAACAGGGATGCAGATCTTCCTGACCCTTGAGAGAACAGTACCTTGACAGTAAATCTGAACTAAAAATTACAATGATGAACTAAGATATAAACCCACCAGTGTGAGGAAGCCCTGTGCTGAATGTTCTTTATGGATAGTAGAAACAAATTTAACATATCAGCCAGAGTAATTCCCAAATAACAAGATGTAACGGGTTTACCTTGGCTGGGTGCCAAGGGCCCCAATGGTTGCTCAATCCTGAATAATAAGATGATATAAGATGTGTAGGTTGGCATAAGGCAGTTTAATATATGCAAAATAAAACAAAGCAAAGTGAGTGCAGAAGCAAAGGAAAAGTAATCTCTACTTCCCATCAGTAGCGGTGTCCATCCACATTTTGGGAAGCAGGGCTCCTACACGTGACAGTTCAGAAGGCAGGCATTGGAAACAACGAACGGCCCCTTCTTCCTGCTCCCTTCATCAGATTTTATAACTGAGCTGATATCATAGCGATATATATCCCTTTGGTCAGTCTGGATCAGCTGGCCTTCTCGTGTCCCCTCCCAGAATCTTGCCCTCAGCTGCGGGAAGGAATATTACAGTCCCAATGCGTGCCTGGCTGTAAGTCAAAACACTCGTGTGTTATCACCACCCTTCTAGCTACCAATACAAAGCACAGCATTGTGAGGATTACTATGGGGTTCAGACATACCCAGTACAAAAGATATAAGATCTGAAAGAAAGAACTGGATATATAGGTCTTTCCATTGCCTTCGCATATGGTTCTATCCAGGGTACTTTGATAGCTTTATCTTAGGCCATCCAGGTTGGAGAAAAACAGGACAAGACACTGTCAGGCTTGATATGGCACTCAAAGCTAACATGCCAAGTTCATAGCATGTGAATTCCTTTTAGTACTCATTGGAATTATCCTCACATCACAAATAAGATAAATTTTTGTGTGAATATACCAAAAATTGCTATTTTCTTCATTTCGGCGATAGAGAAGAGAGATAGGATGCATAACTAAATACCTAGAATAGCTTGTCAGTTCTCACATTCAGATGCCTCCCAAAAGCATATTGCCATAAGATATGAGTACACATTATTCCTCCTTCCCCCAACCAGATAACCTACTGGAAAGAGCCTTGAGTGCATAGTTGGGGAGATAGCCATGGAAAAGTCTGGAAAAGAGGAGGCTCAGGGGTGATCTTACCTCTGTCTATAACTACCTGTCTATAGCTATCGCTGTCTATAACTACCTAAAAGGGGGTTGTAGACAGGCAGGGGTTGGTCTTTTCTCTCTGGCCATTGGAGATAGAACAAGAGGTCATGGTCTTAAGCTCCAACAAGAGAGGTTTAGAACTTGACATTAGGAAAAAGTTTTTTACTGAAAGAGTGATCCGGCATTGGAATATGTTGCCTACAGAGGTGTTTGAATCGCCATCCCTGGAGGTGTTTAAGGCTAGACTGGATGAGGTGTTGAGGGCCATGATATAAATGTTATAGCTGTTAGGTTTTAGTTGGATTATAGGTTGGACTTGATGATCTTCAAGGTCTTTTCCAACCCTATCAACACTGTGATACTGAGTACTCCAGCCAATCCAACCACAGCCCTGGAAGCTTTGCAGGGTAGTCCCTTGGGTCATATCATATGGCATGAATCTGCTCTAGAGTTTAGATGCATCCTGGAGACGCTTCAACTCAGTTCTCCAAGGGACTTTGGCATGATGAGTCTCAGGTGACTCTTAGAATGTAAATAAAAATTTCACAGTCCTTCTAAACAGCTATGGGTCTGGGACTAAGTCATTTAAGACAACATGGTGTGGAGATGCTTAAGCTGTCCAATAGGACACACTGAAGTACTGCCTCACTCTAAGCATATCTGTATAGGCCAGGGTAGGTATTGGGTGCCAGGATAGCATTAGCATTCACAGCCTGTACTTTGGTGCCTAAATGTCCCTTTGGGAAGGAATTTCTATTCTGTACTTCTGTTAACAAAAGCCCTGAAACAAATTAAATGTAGATGCCTAACAAGTTTGGGAAGCTGGGCTTAAATGCTTTACAGGTCTCACAGGCAATGAGTGGCAGAGATGATTCTTGAATCTGACTTCTGTGAATGCAGGGAGGCATCTTTAACCCTTAGATACTTTACCTTCACTCGCTGAGGTTGATGACCTAATGGAATGGACAAGGGATTTGAGAACTGCTATTCTGCAGTACAGGACTGGCTACCTTGTCCACACTTCCCTGGTGTTGCCATCCACTTCTGGAGAATCCTAAACAGAAAAGGGGAAAAAAGCAATAGAATAATTTGCCTGTAAAAACTTCAGCATTTTCAATGATCAATATTACGGCTGCAAAAGAAAATCTGAAAAAGAGAAGAAATCCTTTGCAAATTCATGTACAACAATGGAATGATTTTAATAAAAGTGGATCTTCATTTGCACTAGAAGGAACCTGAAAATGTTAAGTGAATGTTTACCTGTAAATGATGTAATTAAATCAAACTTTTGTTTTATGCATTTTTAATAAACATCAGAAGTTCAGATCTTTATAGACTTCCCTTTAGTCTGAGATACCGCTTTTTCCTCAAATACAAAGCTGCTTAAGAAATGGTATCAAGTACAGACAATGGATTGCTGATCCATAGCCCAGAAGACTGATAGTGCAGAGTGGATATGATTTTTGGTTGGGTTTTTTTAATAAAATCTTATTCACATGCAGATATACATATACGTTCATTAATTAAACTTCAGAATTGTGGACATTGTAAACTTTGCTGTTTCCTGAAAATACAGTCTTTTTCTTATTATTATTATTGTTGTTGATCATGTTTTTGTTCTCCTTAATAATTTACAGTTCTTCTAATTTGAAGCAAACCTCGGTTTAGTCTAAATGGGAGACCACAAGCAAAATTATGATCTCAGTCCAGTGTAAGTCTACTGTATTTACCTCTGGTAGACAGACCTCAAGTTTATATTGAGTTAACTGTATGAGGGAATCTGAGCCAGACCCACAAATTAAATTGTTTTCTGTGATATCTATGGTATCCTGTAACTCCAAAGCTTTGCCTGGTGATTTCTTGTGCATTTAGATCTTCATAAAAAACTGCTCTTTGCAAACCAAAGTCCAGCTAATGCACAGTCTGGTAGTTGAGGGAAGATGTTCCTCTGTGTATTTGACTTTTAGAACCATCTGTCTGCCCTTGAATTAGTCTGCTGTCTGAACCATAACCTTTCTTTTATCTGGAGAATACTTGAAATGTCCTTCAGTTTTAGCAGTATCCTGAATCCAGCATAGAGTTCTTAATACACAGAACAGATGATAATATGTTTCTTCCCATTTATTATACCTGGAGCATCCCCCAACAACCACAGAATATCAATCCCTCAACATTTCCTGTTTTGCTGACTCAAAATACTAACAGAGAGTAGAAAAAGAAATACAAGTAATTTGAGCTATCCTAGGGCGCCAGAGCATTAAAGCAGTCACTTTGTTCAGCTTGGAAAAAATGTGAACTTTGAATTTGTTGTCCACTATTGCTGGAAACAGAATGTTACAGTATGAAAAATAATGCCCTGCAGGGATGTAATGTGTTCAACAACCGGAGATCACAATGTGGTTAGCGAGAAATTACAGTAAAATCCATAATTTTTCCATTTTCACAGAATTTCCAGAAATATTTTTGTAAATTAGTGCATTTTTAAATGCCATTCTGAGAGTGTGCCTACACTTCCCAAGACGTTTTCCTACTGAATTTTGAGTGTATTTCGGAAAATTTTTTTTAACAGATTAGAAAAAAAAATTTCAGTAATGATAAATATAGATGAACTCTGAAAAATATACTGAGCTTGTACAAGTAGAATCCACTTCCACGAAAGTTAGAGCGAGGAACAGGATTCGATGGGTGGGGAGCACTGAATGCTGGTAAAAAAGTGTAGTATGCAAAGAGTCCAAAGGACGATTTTGCAATAGAAGAATCAATATGCAGGCAGCTGCTATCAACACTGATGGAAATTAAATGTCAGCCTAAGTGGGATTTACAAAGGCACTTGGCACCAGTTTAATTTACTTTCTGCTGCAGTGGATGGGACTTCTGCTGGTAAGGTTAGCTGAAGCCATGCTTCTGAAAACACTGCCTTGAAATCACCTTTACCTCTCCTGCTCCTTTATCCTGGGAAAAAACCCACATCATCTTCACAACAAAAACTTCAGGATATAAAATGTTCCTTTGCTGTGTGGCCTTGCAGCATCAGCTGAGATGACACCAGAGTGGGGTTTTTTTTAGAACTTGACCTCACAGGTCATTCCCTCTCTGCACCTCTAGCAGAAGCATTTAACTCTGCTTCAGCTAAATCCTGGGAGTAGATCCCATCTGAGACTCTGGACTGAAACAGAGTTGTTCCCCTTTGACAGCACAAAATGCATGCAGCTGAGCTGAAACTCTGAATCAAGTTTCATTTTCTCTTCGCTCTGCCCACCTAAAAGAGCTCTGACCTGACCCCATCCCCTCAGGGTGCCAGGCAGTCTCTGCTTTCTCCTCTCCTCAGCAATGTGGTGCTCTCTTTGGCAAAGCCAGTTGCTTCCCAGTTACTCCAGGCATCTGGTGTCCTAGTAGAAGTGAGGAGAGGTGGGCTGTCGAGACAGGCATGCTAGCAGAGCTGTGAGCATGTTTACAACCATATCACTTTTTCTTTTTTTTTGGTGGGAATGGGCACTATTAGGACTTCGACCTTCTTACCAACCCTTCCTCTCCCAAACCAAGAGTGACTGGACTGCTCACCTCATTCCATCTCCAAGTACCACTCAGCACACCCCTCCGCGTGGGAAAAGGATTGGGGTGTGCCAGAGATGAGGACTCATGAGAAACAGAAGCACTAAGTGAAATTCCTGATTATGTCACTGTACACTGTAGAAAGACTTGATTGATATATGCATCAGCTGCAAGGGGTGGCAGGAGAGTAACCTGGACACCTTGAACATTTGTGGCAATAGACATCCTGGTTACCAGATTGTGGGAGCTCTCTGAAGCCAAATGCCATTCAGCCTTGCTCCCCACATTACAACAGCACTTGGTTCATTCAACTCTAGAAGATCTCATTAAATGCAGCTTTAATTTCCCTCAGAGCAGGATTATGCCACCACAACGCAATCAGGTGTTCAGCTCCCTGCTCCAGACCAGACAGATGTGGCGAGGGTAAGGGCTCTTTTCCTCCGAAACAATGAGAGGGAAGAGTCTCATGTTTTTCACTCCCTGCCTGGACTTAGGAATGGCAGAAAGCCAAGTAATAGCTCACAGTGTGCAGACCTATGGAAACGGCAGCCAAGGGATGCAATTTTCCAATCTTCACAGCAGCCCTTCACATGAGTCTAGGAGTGCATAGCCCAGCAGCTGCTAACGGTGTTTTCTCCAGTACTCACTGCATAAAAACATGCACTTCACATTTAAGCTCAAACTCACAGAAATGGTACTAATAAAGAGCTTTCCATTTTTACTAATTTTTTTAAAGAAGAATCACACACATTTTGATTCTGGTAACATGAACTCTTTTTTCTCACCTGCATGTCTGAAACTGGTTAGCAGCAATGTGACTTCACATTCAATACTTTTGTCTTATGGCTTCCTTTTGCCATCTGTATAATGAATTAGTACTTCTCCCTCCATTTGCTATGAGAAGAAAGCATCCTTAAGGAAAGTTTAAAATTAAAACAAAAAAAACCCCTTTCTTTTTCCTACTCTCAAAATCTAATAGAGAGAATTTATTGTATTTCAGTGCAACAGGTCACTACTGTGCTGATGTCACTAGGCATGTTCATGACAGTGCATAAAATTAGAGATAATTACTAATTCTAACCTTAAGGAGAAAGAGTTATAAAATTGTCACAGACTTATCCAAGGCAGTTCCTGAAAAAATAATTTAAAAATTTTTCAGTTTCCCCTGAGTGAAAACCAAAAAATGTCCTCATTTAAATGTGTGACTGATTTATATTTGGAAAGCAAGCAAGTTTTCTCCACAGAGATATCATGACTTTTGTACTGCAATAGGTTCCTGGATGTAGGCTGTTGAAAATGTGACCCACACAGTATAAAGAATTAAGGTAAAGGAATAACTGCATCAAGAAATCAATTGTGCTGTTGCAGAACATGTGTATGCCTAAAATCCAGTTTTTTTTAAGGTTAATGCATTAAAGATCAGAATTGGGCACAAAAGCGAATCAACTGAGAAGTATCAAATGTAATAAGTTACCAGTGCTGAAAATAACAAATTGACTCCGACTCGTGCAACTAGGCCACACCATACGCCTTTCTATTCTAATGTTTCAGCAAATTGCTCGAGTAAATAAATTAATTGCATCATCATGAAGAAACGCACATGGAATTTGCTCTACCACAAGGCAGAGAGTAACTTGGTAGGTGACCCAAATGGATGAGCAACAGAGCTGTGGGGAGCTTCAGCAGAGTTCCTGGAAAGCCACCATATTTGCTGAAACAGTAATTAGACAAGTGCTGGCAAGAGCTGCTGGTGGTGCAGTTTTAAATAAAACTTGGTATTTGTTAAAATGCCTTGAATGATGGTTGATACTCTTTGCTCAATACTCTTCATTGTTCCAAAAGCTCTGAAAGAAGAGTTGAGAGAACTCTGAAAAAGTTTCCATAGCAACAGCAAGGAGATGGGACCATCTTTGTCCCAGCCCTGGGTGAACACCAGTGACATGCAATTGTGGTAGATGTTCCTTCCTGCACTGAGCAGACCTACTCTGTTTTGCAATTTCACACAGGAGAACAATATTTTCATTGCCTTTTAAAAGAGCCGACTGTCTTTTCTGATAAAATTATTACATTATTTTTCTGTCTTAGGAGGACAAAGAACCTCTTTTCATCCCCAGGAGTAAGAATGATGAAACAACAACCTGCAATGCAATGCACATCCTAGGCTGCAAACAGGGCCAGCAATGAGGCTTGATGACCTCCTCCTCATGGAAACTGCCTCAAACCTGTGCTTCACCAGGTGGGGTTCCATCTGCCATTAGTTTTGCCTGCAGCCATTGGAATACTCCCAGCAGGTTTCATGAGTCTTCAGGGACTCAGAGGTATCCCACAGCCCTCTTGCTGCTGTGGTCAGCAGTGTGCAACTTCCCTGGGGACTTGCAGGCTTTTATACAAAGCCAGACGTGATGGGCCAGGCTACAAGAGGAAGAGAAAGGCCCCACATGGACCTCCCTAGTTTAAGATGAGCCTACCTAATCTTTCATAGTTGCCTTCAGGAATGTGATGGCCAACCACAGGCCCTCAAAAGGCACTAGAACAGCCCTGAGATAGCATGCTTGTCCGGCTATTATGGAAGTTTTACTTACAACAGGCTTTTATGCATGAGTGCAGCAGCACTTCATAACACAGATATATTAACAGCATAAAGCAGAGAACCAGCCATTCATGGATCAATGCTTCAAGAAGGTATTTCAGACTATCAGCCTCTATTATTTCAGGATCTCCCGGTACACATAAGCAAATTACTCTCTTTTTTAGGACAAAATTTACTAAATCAATACCAATGTACATATTACAATTTATGTAACCTCTATGCACTGCATTTACTGCATCTATAGAGGTGTCTTCAGCAGTGTAACACAGTGAAACATTTTCTGCTTCATTTTTTGTTATCCAAAAAGATCATTAATTTAATAAACTTCTTGATTAACTAAGGACAATTTCTTTTTGCTATATCAGTTTTTACAGTTATTTCCTCATTCAGAGCTTCCACTAATTCCCTACATCAAAAGGACCTTTTTGTTGGGGTTATCAGCACTTCAGAACTCTGCCCACAACAGCAGTATGATTTCTCACACATGCAAATGCAGGGAATCCTCTGTCCCAGTATGTGCACAGCACATTTCATGTGCCAGACTGGTGTATACTTGCCTATTTTGACTCTGGGCTGTACCTGTGCCTGCACAAATCCTTGCCCACATAGGCTGGAGCTTTTTTCCACCAGGCTAACTGGAAGATCAGGCCCTGACCAAAGTGCAAAAGTGATGGCACACAAGGAGAAAGCCTGTGCTCTGGTGTTTCCGTTTCACCAGCACTCCCCCTGTTGTTGGGCATCAAAGGCTAGTGGTGTCTCTTGGAACCACCTCACAATGCCAAGTGGTTTCCATAGTGTGGTTCTGGGATTTTGTCTGGAATTTCTTAGCAACACAGAAAAAAGAATAACGATTTAGATAAAAAATGGATTGGAAAAACTTGATGACTTTCTGCCTTCATGCACTGAAGGGTTTTTGAAAAATGTACTTTGCTTTACAATTCTAAAAAATTTAACATGGGAAATATATGGTGCATTTTAAATTTTTTGTTTGTTTTCCTTAAAAAAGCTCTGAAGAATTTCCAGGCATTTCAAAGATTTTATTCTGAGACCTCTCATTTCTTGATGAAGGTGCTGGCTTGCCAGTTTACACAGCTGAAATCTGAGCAGTGTAGGACCAACAAAATGTGCTTACAGAGAAGCCATTCAAAGAAGGTTCTAGCACATACAAATACCCGGCAGCTATTGATAGTATTCTTTTATATGGAGTTTGGGAAAGGTTTGCTCTCATACATAGCAGTAACTTCATTAGTAAACGGAGCCACAGTGGTGCGATTAGCATAAAATGCACAGCAGGCACATATTTTCTCCTTTATTTTAAACGTCGATGTTATAGATTAGAACTCATTTAAACAGGAGTAAGTCAATGTATGGGCTGACAAATTTCAGGGAAGCTCACCAAAGGTAAACCAGGCTGCAGAGCCATCCTCTTCCTCCTGGCTCATACTTCTGCTCCTCAACCAAGGGTGCTGCGAGGAGCTCCGGCACTGCTGCCTCCTGCCCCCAAAATAATGGAGCACGCCTGCAGCTCCCAAAGAGTCAGCCAGCACAATCCCGAGGGAGGTAGAAATTCCCATAAAAGGATCATTCCAAATCCCCGGGATAAATTTATTTGGCGTGCTATTCAAGCCATAGGAGCGCTGCAATTGTTTTCCTTGACCTTTTAACCCGCTTTTCTCATCCCAGCTGAGGTGAAAGGACAAGGCCCCGGCTCCCCTGCCCGGCCCCTCGGCACACCGAGGCTCCAAGGAAAGGGTTTATTGAGCCCGGGCAGCCACAAACAGATGTCTGCAGCACCGGGGCTGGGGGCGGGGAGGGAAAAGGAAGTGTAGGAAAGGTGATTTCAAACTGGTATTTATTTAATTGATCATTAAGCTTGGAAAGGAGAGAAAAATCGAAGGAAGTTTTCCTGCAGGCAGAAAAAGTAATGGGGATTAGGGCAGTCGGTGTATCGATATAACAGTATTTCTTCTCCACTAGTTCCAGCGTGTCAAATCTTAGCAATGCCTCAGGAAATCCCGTCTGACTGGTGCAGCTCTTCGGGAAGATGAGGGAGAAGCCTCCGCGAGGGGATTTCATCACATCTGCATTCCTCTACAGAAGCCAGAAATTATCGCGCGCTCTGCACTTTGAAGACCCTCCCAGCTTCAGCTCCCGAGGGGGCTGCAGAAGAGAAGGAGGAGGAGGAGGAGGAGGAAGGCTGTTCTGCGAAGGGGGCAATGCCCGCAGTGGGGAGGGACGGCTGTCCCTGCCTGCCTGCCCGCCCCGAGGCTTTAAGCTGGGTCGGCCGTGACAGCCCTGGCACCGGGCGCTGGCGGGGGTGAGGCGGAGCCCAGGGGCGGGCATGGCGCCTCTCCAGCTGGGCAGAAGCGTTCCCGGTGTGGCTGGGCGGGAGTGCCCCTCTCTTCGAGGGTTGCCGGTACCCGCCGGCGGGCGCTGANTTGCTCTCCCATTACTCCCCCATCGCCCATTGCGGAGGCACGCAGACAACACCTCGGACACCCCAGAAGCTGCTGGCGAGGGTTGGCAGCCATCGCCATCTTCCCACCCCGTCTGGGCTGGTTTTACAGCAGTAAAGGAGAAAATGGGCACTGGGATGGTTTGTGTGGTTTCGGTCCTGCCAGCATTAAAGGGACTGTTCGGCCCAGGGGATCCTGCACTGTCCAGGCTCTTCTCAGGCCTGTAAAGGGTCGTCACTGTACCCAGAGCATCACTGTAAATCAGTCATGGAATCAATTAGGCTTGAAAAGGTTTCTGACATCATCGAGTCCAATCTGTGATCAAATACCACCATGTTAACTAGACCATGGCACTAAATGCCACATCCAGTCTGTCCTTAACACCAGGGCTGGTGACTCCACGGTCTCCCAGGGCAGCCCATTCCAATTTCTAATGACCCTTTCCATGGAGGGATTTACCGATGTCCAACATAAACCTCTTCTGGTGCAGTTTATATCCTCTTGTCCTGTCACAAATCTACTTTGGTTCAAATTGAAACCCAAACAGAAGTGTATGTTTCTGTGTCTAGCAGATCTTTCTGCTCCCCCAAAACTTGGGGCTTACACTGTAAGTGCTGCCAAAATCATCCATGTTCTGGAGCAAAGAAAGCCGTGCATTCAATGGGTATTTACCTTCACGAAATGCTGCTCATGTTAAGAGAATTTTCTTCTACATTTTTGAGCAGACTAAGGAGGTGAGGACAAGGCTCCAGAAACCTTGATTTAAGGTTTGGAAGGCCTTAACCCACAAATGCTGCTCTAGCCTGGATGATGAGAGTGCATAACTGATAACAGGGAAGATCCCTCAAAGGACAGTTTTACCTGGATTATTTTGCAAATTTTAGGAAGTGGGAGGTTGAGAGCATCTGGACAAGGTGAGATTCCACCCTTCACCAGGTCACAGGCAAGGCCTGTAGCTTGTTGCCCTCTGAGGTGACTCCTGATGAAGAGCTGTGGAACAGCAAACCAAAGCCTACCCTCCTGGTGCCAGTTGCCCTCTGTGGTACCAGCATCTGTGAACCCCTCTCCAGCTTGCCCACACCATGATCTTCCCTGTCAGCCCAGAAGGAGATGGCAGAGGAAGCAGTGTGCTCAGCTGCCCATTCACAGGACCTCTTGGGGTGGATGCAGTTGCAGCACCCTCTGCAGCATCAGTTAGCAACAAAAAAAGGGATTTATTCTCTTGGTGATACCAATGCACTGCTTCTTGTGTTTCCTGACATCTTCCTGAATGTTCACTAAAGTAAAAATTAAAAAAGGAAAAATAAGAAGAAAAAGCCCAAGTCTGTCAAATGCTGCCTAGGGTGAACAGACTCCAGGAGGTCTCTCTGGGGATCCTGGGACAGAATAAATAGCCAAGTCAGGGATGGTATGAGAGCACTGTGAAACTTGTTCCAAGGGTAAAAGCCAGACTGTTGTGAGTGATGTGGTATTTCATGGGGATGTAAAATTAGGATACATGCAGAGAGACAGTTTCTCTGCTGACTTAATATAATGCCATTCCAGTAATCTCAGAAAATTGCACCATTTAATACAAGAGGTGACTTGGATCCAGGAACAATGAGAGCAGGATTTCAGTGTAAGAATAGTATAGTTCAGGCTTGGTATAAACTGATGTTTACTTGTATCAGCAACCATGTCTGTAATAAATGTAGCATCAGTCATTCCCATGAGAAGTTCCCGGTCTGATTTAAAAGCTTTTGGTAATGGCTTTGAGTGTCAGAGCAGTCACCACTGGATAAACATTAACATCTACCCCTTTTCTTGCTAATTTAAATTTGTTATGCAGATTAAAGCCCAAATCTCATCACAGCTGAGTTTGGCCAGTTAACTTTTGTTGGGCTGTTTTAACACATCAGGAGTCTAGAAGAATCCAAGTGTATCTTCTCTGTTTTAGAAGAAAATAAGGAAAAGCAAAGCTTTTTTGTGTGCTTGAGATAACTGAAACAAATACTACAGATCTAGGATTTATATTTTACATTCTGATAAACAATATTTTGTAGAAATAATTATTAAAACATATTTTTATTTTTATAGATTGTTTGATTTCTTTTGCTGCTGAAGGTATGTTACCCAGTCTGTTGTCTGAAAGAAACTCATGACAAAATGGGCAAATTGACAGGAAAATAAGACCTAATGATGGAGAAAATCCAAGTGGAAAGCTTGCTGCAATTTGACAAGGATCCACCAGAACTACTGGACACATTACAAACACCACTAATGCTTGCAATCTCAACCAAAATCATAAAATACTTTTTTTTTTTTTTTGAAAAGGCTATTGAAAATACATTGTACAGCTAAACAAAATGCAATTATACCATCCTGCATTGTTTGGGATTTTATTATTCAGTTTGCCTCACTGATGCATATGCAGTGATGTTTATCTAAGCTAGAATATCAGTAAACTTCAGGTTTTGCTCAATTTTTTTCTGAGCACTTACTGTGTAATGGAATGAAGTGGGGCAGCCAGAACCACAGGGTCCAAGGCGTTCTCTTCCTCTTTAAGTAAAATAAAGTGCTCTCAGTAGGCTGTCAGGAAAACTAAAAAGGAAAATATGCAACTGCACTAGTCATGGTTGCAGATGAATTTGTGTTTGTCTGCATGTGTATGTGAGCATATACTGACATAAGTGTCGGCATGTTTAGTTTTGTAAAGAACTTTCTTGCTACATCCTAACAGGCAAGTGCTTCACATTTAGTCCTGCAAGTTCCCTGACAGCAGAAAACAGAAGCTTTCAGAGGAGCTGGTCATTACTTTCAGAAATATGTCAATTCCTAATCATTTTAAATGAGAAATGTTTTCATCATGGGGAAAATACGAGTTCTCTTAGATTTGCTGGGTTTGGGACCATAACATCCAAAGTGCCCTTGGTGGATGTTTATTCCAAGAGGAGTCAAGAAATGTAATTACTGTTTTCCCTCTGGGTTTTATTGTGATGATATGAGCATCCATAAATAGTTTAAGATCCCATTTATTCTGTAATACTCTTGGTAGTTGCAGTGGGATACACTGAATCATCCTATCATTTGGATACCTTGCCATCTTCCTTTTCTCAAATAGCATCTTGTTTTCAAAGCTGTCCTAGTCCATCTCTCCCTTTCCAGCCTTGTTTCTCTTGAGAGAGGTGTTCATTTTATATTGCTGCAGGCAGAATATTGCAACTCATCCACTTGTATGGAAACTGAAGCAGAGTATAGAAAATTTGGGGAGCAGCTGGTTCTTGGTGTAAACACCAGATAATGTGCAGTGGTGCCTGACTTCTATCTGTATAATGAAGTCTCACATACGAAAGGTAAAAATATTTTTTTTTCTGTTTACAACCCAAACCCTGCTTGTTTTCAACAAGCATTTATCATTTCTGCTTTTCAAGCCATAAGGACTGTTGACCTACTTTTTAGGTGGGAAAAATACAGAGGCAACACACTGGTTTGCAATATACTGTAAAATCATTTCCTTCCACAATTACATAGACAGTTATTTACATTTAAATGTGACTAGCCTCCCAAATCTGAGTATCTCCTTATATTCCTCAGATGTGGATTTTTAAAGTGAGTGGTCACAGATTTAGGGGAATGCAATGTACTGGCTTCTTTAAAACCTTCAGCATGTCTGTTTTTCCCTGCTTATTTGACAGCAGATTTTTTGTTGTTTCTCTAGACTTATATTTTGGGGCATTCAGAAAAGAGCTTGGATACATGTGTGATCTTTCAGCCTCCAGGCCAAGACGATTTTAGCCTCAGTGTATTTATGAGACCTGTGGGTGTGATCGAGGAGCAGGTTTTCCGAATCAATTAAACGATGGCATGGTGTGCTGGAAAGGGAGGCAGAGCAAAGTCATAGCTGATGCCTTTTGGAAAGGGCCTCTACTGCAGAGGATCAGCAGCCTGTCATTCCCTACCTCCCACTTCAGTTTCACCCCATCCGTAGAGAAGCCAGCGTCTGGAACACAGAAGCAACTTTCTCAGATTTCCCTCTGACATCCAGTACTGAATGTACCTTCTGTGTCTGAACTGAAAATTTCATCACCTTTTTCATTCTTCTGAGTTCACTTGCCGTGTTTCATTCCTTACATAAAGCAGAAAACACAGGCAACGAGAAGCAGCCAGAAGGTCTTTCAGTCTAGAGGGGGGCTGGGATGTTATTACAGACAATTACTCTGGGAGACTGTATAGCTAAGCAATAGCAAAGCCAAAGAAGGAGCCCTGGGGAATTCTTCTCTCCCTGCCCCCCACCCTTCACTTCCTAAGGGGAAAAACCTTGAATAGGGTTATGAGCTGTCTAACTCTGATCAGCACTGCCCTAGTTCACAGCGAAGCATGCAAAATTAACCAAGAGCAGAGCACACACAGCTTCAGCAACAAGCTGTTTTCAAAAACCAAGACACATAATTTCCTGTGAAGCCCTGAAAAATGCAAAGGATAATATGAAACGCAGGCTTTTTCCTGTTAATCCTCTGTGTGTATACTCTGTTTCACCTTCAATCTCCCTTTGTCTCCTTGCTGTCATTCGTGACTCAGCACTGCCTTTCATAAAAACGCCTCTCTCAAACATGCTGACAGCCTCACGCTCTTCATGCAGGGCTGCAGATCTGATTCCTTTATCTGTCCTTATAAACCTGACTCATCTATTCTTGGACATCTATTCTTGGTTAGAAGGGCGAGCTCAGAGGGTGNGGCAGAACAAAGTATCAGACTGGGTCAAAAAAAAAAAAAAATCCACTGAAGGACATGAATGCTGTAGGATTACTCAGCTAATTCTAATGTCAGCTCAGCGGCAGGTTTCATCCACACCAGGAGCTGGAGCCTCCCGGCGGTGTCTCCCAGGGTCCTGTAGGAGGGCCTGCCTATTAATCGGTGCTTCAGCCCATGCTAAAAGCTCAGTCCCACTTCCCTCGACATTGTGCCACCTGCACAGCTGCAGAGAAAACCAAAACACCTTTACCTCTCCTTCTGTGTGGTGGCAGCGCCCACTGCCAGTATTTTTGTGCTGTCACATCACTTGGAGCACTGTCCCCACAGGGCAGTCATTTTGCTTCGCTTTGTAACTATCCAGCACCACCACCCTCCCCAAACTGTGACAATAAGGAAAGATTTTAGAAGTTGCCAGCCTAATAGTTCTGACATGCAGACAAAATGAAATAACTCGGAGTGGAGCTGGCAACCAGGAAACTTCAGAAATGAATTGATCTGCAAGGAGTTTTCATTGTGCTTCAGGGAACAGGTTGATCTGACAAAAATAGAAGTTGGCAAATAGATTACCTCTTGGAAAACGGCACGCCAAGGTGGTGCAGTGAGATGTGGGGTGGTGTCTGATCTGTTTCCAGGGACTGGGGTTGGCTGGCTCAGTAGAAGTGATGGAGCTCTTTTTGGAGCAGAGATTTTGTAATTTGTGTGTTTCATAAAGCACCGTGCAGGCTTGCGGCTTTCTCCTGTGGCTCCTGTCGCAGTCAGGAGGCTCTGCCAGTGCACATCATTCTTGACTTTTTGCTACTTTTTCTGCTCTCACTCAACACGATCATGGTGTTTGTGTTTCTCTGACCTTTTCTTGCTCTGTCTCCCAGGATTCTGCCCATTTCAGCTTCTCTCCTGAGTGTGGCTACGGAGTGTGAGGAAGAGATTTTGCCTTAATGGCCCAATTGTGGTACAGTCAGTTCTCCTATATCACGGACCTGCGGTCTTAATCAGGTTTCGCGAAGCCCTACTTCCGCATTGAATGGTGGCTGCACCACCACCGCCCGCGC
>WEKX01028133.1:50655-144436 GCA_013390025.1 Pitta sordida
GCCGCCGCCGCGCACGCTGCTGCTGCCGTGCGCACTGCCATCGCTGCTGCTGCCGTGCGCACTGCCATCGCTGCCGCCACCGCCCACGCTGCCACCTCAGCGGCAGCAGGTCGCACATGCGCAGTTGCAAAAATTGGCCTCCTTCATCGCTAAAAAGTCATGCTGCTAAGATCTGAAGCCACTATATGGGGGTGCGATGTACAAGAGGGCCGACTGTAGTTGCTGTCGCAGGTACCATGTTTTTATACTTGCAAAGCATCCGAATGCTTAGTGTCAGCAGAGAAGAAGCTGTTTATAACCTGATACATGTATAAGTCTCTAGTGTTGCTGATGAGGACACCAGGCCTTCGGAATGGTTACAAGATTTTTACCACGCAGAAAAATATTTTGCCATGAGTATCAAACATGCAATTCTCTTTAAAAAAAAGTTCCCTTACATGTCTAGTGGTTAAAAATAATTTCTTTGTCACCACCCGTGAATAAGTTTCTAAAAAGTAGCCTGTTCTTTGTATAATTTTTTCCTGTCAGCTGTCTCTAGTTTTTTTCTCCCTAATGATTCATCTTTCAGCTACTCATTTTACCCTTATATGGTCTCCCCATATGTCTGGGCTTTTTCTTAATGAATGGTATTCTTCATACCCTGTGTTGACGCTTGGTAAGAATAATAACTTCTTACTATTTCGTAGCACTATAGGCATGAAGAGTTTAAAAAAAATTTTAGCCAGTATGTTGTTTTCCCCACAGAATAAGTACTATCAACCAAATTATTTAACTAAATTGTGTAAAAAGAATAAATCTTGGTCTCAGAAGTTTATCAGAAGTCTTTGGCAATACTATGGAAAAATGCTAAATACTTATGTCATGGCACAATGCAGGCATTTTCCTGCATATCTAAAGACAGAAAAATAGGAAATAAAATAATACATATTACAGAAATATCACCTTGTTTGTCTTTTACTATGGTCGTAACAATGCACTTCAGTTAACATTAATGTGCTAGAATAAAAACTAGTCCACATCACAGTCAATGCATTACTGCAGGTCCCTTAGACATAGTTTGGAAAGGAAGCCGTGTGGGCCCTTATATTTCCCTGCCTAGGATAAGAATATACTGTTTGAGGACAATAAGCATTCACAAGGATGACAGAAGAGTAGTATAGTAGTTCAAAGGCTATGCAATTTCTGCATTTTCTCCTTTTCTTACTGTCTTCCTGACAATTACATGGTTTCCTGTTAGCAATCCATCTATTTCACTTTTAAGTTATGGTAATGTATAGATCTTGCAGTAGTTATGAAACCATTACAAGGGAAAGTTTAGTTTTCATTTTTTTTATGTCATAAAACTGTTTGGAAAAATAATGGATAAAAATGCCTAACAGATAATGATGACAGGCTGGCCTAAGAATAAACATAAGCACACTGTTCTACCAGGAAAGCTTCAGAAGTGTACTTCAGTTTTGTTCAGTGTTAATAATGAGTTGTCCAGGTCATCACATCTGAATTCTTTTGTGTTATAAATGCTATGCAGTCCACTCATGGTTCTGAGAACTTCAAACTGGTTTTACCCAAACCACAGTTTTTAGATTTCCTCATGATTGATGTATCTAAATATGTAGCTTTGAATAGTTTGGGAGAAAACATGCCATGTTTTTCTGTTTTTTAACAGTGCCCTCTTATTCATGGTCTTAGTTTTTAGTTAAAATCAAGCTGAATTACTTCTAACCAGTTGATTGATTTTATTTAAAAGGTTTGCCATAGAGAATTTTCTATGTCTAGGGAATTCTAATATATTACATGCCATAGGTTAATTCAAGGTTTATTAGGCAGCCTGTGAAAACAGATCAAGTTAGCATAAAAAATAGTTGATTCAGCGTCAGCTTTGATGGGTAACTAAAGAACAATTATGTACTTGTAGTCTGTCGAGTCTCAAGCTAGGTTAAACTTACATATCTCCTGAAAAATGCCTTATGATCTTGTGAATATAAATTACTATGAGTTATGAGGGCTGCAGTATGGTTTCAAGTTTGAAAGACATTGCAAAACCCAGTAGAAAGACTTACAAGATAGCCGCAGTAGCACTGAATGAAAAGAAAAAAAGAGGAACTCTCCAATTTCTGTCTCTTTCATCCATTTTTTCTTTCTTTTTCCTTTCCGCTTCCCATTTCACTATCCTGTTTTCCATTTCTACTTTTCTTCACCCAAAGTGAAAAAGCTGCTTTTTATGTAAAAAGCAGTCTATCCTTCTTCCTTCCTGACCTAATCAAGGCCAGTAAAAAGTAGTCTGAGGTTGTTTCTGTAATATTAGTGGATACAATATAGTATGAGTAGATAAAGGGTGAACAGACAAGGGGAAAGAAGAGAGTCAAGCCATTCCTGCAGTGAAGTCCACCAGTTGAGATCTGAGTGAGCTGGGGACTCTTCCCATTCTTAAACCACCTTTCCTGAGGGAAACAAAAAAAATGGGACATAAGATTTCAACAGCTATGTATGTTCTAAAATTATGGACTTTGATTATTTTCTGTGTTCCCACTGTTCATTACCCAGATCTTTCGGAGATATAAAGGAAGTATTTTGTTGATATACAGTTGGCCCTCTTGCACTTCGCGCCCCCTATATTGCGGCTTCACATCTTAGCAGCATGATTTTTTAGCAATGAAGGAGGCCCCTTTTTGCAACTGCACCTGTGTGACCTGGCATGCATGAATATTCATCCCGTCCTGCCCGTGGTGGTTCCACTGCTTCCCCAGCCGCCTGGCACGACTGCCATGGCAACCAATACACAGCAACACAGAGCCGAAACAGCACCGGGGAGCCATCTGAGGGTGCGGGGCAAATTTACATATTAATGAACTGCCATTCAACATGGAAGTAGGACTTCACGGAACCCGATTAAGACCACTGGTCCGCAATATAGGAGACCTGACTGTACTCTCTCTTTTGGAGGTTTTTACAGCCTGTTCTTTGCAATTTCACTATCATTTTCACTTTGTTGGGGAAAACACTCCATTTTCCTTTGCCAAAAATTTTAAAGGTGTATTTTTCAAAAGAGTGAATTTATGTTCAATCATGGGAAAAAAAGAGTCTGTAATTGTTACTTTCATGAAAACGTAAAGGAAAGATTTTTTTTCCATTTTGATTCTCTTGAAATTTCTCAGGCAAATGTCTTTGTGTGATTACTGCTGCTAACAAGGGATTGAAGCAGTCTGAAAAGAATAAGGCACAAGGGGAGGGAAGGAAAAGGAGGTGGTTGATTATGAATATGAAAACATTATTTACATGCACACACACACACATGTACAATCAGCAGATTTGAGGAAAGAATGCAGAAAATAGCATGCACACACATTTTTTACATTTCTGTATGCATAATGGCCCTCTGAAAGAATCAACCAATTTGGTAATTTTGCTTCACAGAGGATTTGTTGTGCTTGAAAAAAAGAGGCAGCATTTTCAATGATGCTGTGTTTCTCTTTATGCTTAGTGCTTATGAGATGAAGTGACAGAAGGGGGATTTTTTTCCTGTAGTCATCCAGCACTCAGCATGATGCAAGACTGGTTTCGAAGGAAGACACAGCAGTTGCCTTGTTTTCTGCAAAGTGTCAACAGCTCAGGCACAAGTTGGGCTAAACAAGATTCTACAGATAGAGCTCAGGATGAGTCCATAAAGGGGAGACATCAGTGAGCCGAGGTAGAAGCCCTTACTGCGACCCATTGTTGCCTGTTGATCATCATGCCTACGGATTTGGGCATTGATCCAAATGGTAGTGGCTCTGGTGGCCTCTGTTATATACAGTCGACCCTCTTGCACTTCGCGCCCCCCATACTGCTGCTTCAGATCTTTGCAGCATAATTTTTTAGCGATGAAGGAGGCCCGTTTTCTCAATTGTGCATGCGTGACCTGCCACCGCCACAGTGGCGCGGGTAGCGGCGGGGGCGATGGCAGGAGTGGCGGTGGCGGTGCCGTGAGTGGCAGCGGCACGGGTGGCGCGGGTGGCGTGGGCGGCGTTGGCACAGCCACCATTCACCACGGAAGTAGGGCTTCATGGACCCTGATTAAGACTGCAAGTCCACGGTATAGGAGACCCGACTGTATAGCACACATCAGCTTCACCTCAGGCCTTAGAACTAAAGTGGTCTGAAGTGGAGTCCTTCAGGGTTGGTTCCTGTTATGCACTTTGTCCTGCAAGTTGGGTGATAGCTGGTAATTGGCAGAAAAGGCAGCAGTGCACTGAATTATAGTCAATGAATTTTGCATCATTAAATCACTGGGCTCAGCAAAGAGTTGAATGCTGGACATCGATAATCTATATAAAGTCATGTTAAAATAATTTAAATCAGAAATGTAGAAGATAAAGATTATGTCTATGTGGTTTTCTGTCTGTTTTGTTGGGTTTTTTGCTTGTTTTCTGAACTACCTTTGTGGTTTTCCCAGTTCTGATGTTGCTTTGTCACTCATGATGCTAGGGTGATTGGTGTGGGGTGATCCAGGCGTTTTGGCTTTTTAATCATTACAGTAATCGAGTCTGGCAGTATGTCTATGCCAGCAGTTACAATTACTATGAACAGCATAGGCATAGACATTGTTTAATGTGAGTGTGATCAAGATTTGTACCCTGTATATTAAATGCAAGCTCAAGGAAAAAAATGATTGATAATAAGAGTTTAAAACTCCCCATCTCTAATAGTATTTTGCCCCATTTTTGCTGGAGGAAACACTTCCTTGGAAACACTTCCAGAAAACAACTCATGAATATTTTCATGTGTGCTTATGTGGGTGCATGCATTTATATCTACCTGCCAGACAGATTCTTGCTTCCTCCCCTTTGGGTTGGGAGTTTTTTGGAGACTGAGGTGATTGTTCATTAAATTCAAAAGGAAGTGTTTTGGAATGGCCCTTCCTCAACCTGCTTTGGATCCATTCAGACTTAGGAGGGCCAGGCCTGAGCAGGTCCATTAACTTGGCTTTTGGCATTTCTCCCAGAGAAGAGTCAAGGCTGGAGGAGCCAAGAGTGTGTGTGCATGCAGGCATGTGCACAACCAGAGTTGTGTTCCTCAGTACGAGATTTCTCATCAGAGGCAGATTCCTCTCTGTTCTTTCTGTCTATCTGCTTTCACCTTGATTTACAGTAAGGGCTGGAAGACCTATACATGTGTAGTGAAGTGCAGCATAGGGCACACTGCTATCAGTAGTGATGCACTTAGGATTTCATTTGGCATCCGTGCAAAACTGTGCTGGACAGAGAGACACCTTTGGCTGTTGCTTGCCTGTGACAGGGTCTTGGTGTAGGTCTGAGGCAGCCCATGAACTGTGTTTCCAGTTGCAGGACCTTGTTTCAGTGTGTTAAATGGCAGACTGTGATTCTTTTGTGTTAATACCTTGCTAGGCATCTAGGTAATCCCAGGGTACTTTGGAATGTTATTTTTTAATGGCTGAATGTGACAGTTTTTTCTTGTACCCAGTCCTTGTGAGGAACTAGATCAAAGGCCTCTCACAGGGCTCCTTGCTCTGGCTGCAATGCTTTTCTACTCTCCTGGAAGAGAGTGTTTATATAGAGCAGGCAAAGCTGGAAAAATCCATTACAATTTCATTGATGATTAGCTGAATTCACATTGCTGCTTTGGGTATTGTCAAATATGCAACATATTTAGCAATTGTTGCAATATATACAGAGTTAGAAAGTAGGAGGCTAAAATAAAGGGAGTTAATATTTTCCTTTGTTTAAAAATGCAGCATTGCTATTGGGATGCAGTTGGAGTTGTATTCTCCAGAGGGAATATAATGTTTTATTTTAAAATGCTTTCTACACAGTATTTTAGGTCCTCTCTATTGGTTTATTTAAAATACTAAAAAAATAATGTAATGTTGTATTAGATTCAGCAAGTAATCTTTACTTTGAAATTCATTATGTATTGTGGTAAAGACACTGTAGTGGTATATAGCAGAAGAAAATCTGTATTATGCAAAATATGTTGTGAAGGGTGATTGCTAAGAATACCAAACATTTTATACTGTAATTCCACTCATGACAAAACATCTCTCTTACTGATGAGGTTGGATAAATATTTAAAACTGAAACATTTTCCATGGAAATATGCAGATTCAGTGGCATGAAAATAGTCTGTGGACTTGTGAGACTTTGTTGAATTTCATGTTGTAGAAAACCCAAGACATGCCAAAATAATCTGAATACTTTGCAGTATTTCAGCAAAGTACTTTCAAAATGAAATGTTCATTTTTTTATTTCAAATGGATTTTTTGCCTAGAACTCAGCTTTCAGTAAAAAAACACTCAAAATTGCAATGATGTGTGCAACAGTGACAGGATTTTCAGTTCAGTGACAACCGCTTTTTCTGTCCTCATTCCCTTCTCCTCCCCCAGCAGATTTGCCATCAACTAAAAATACCCATCATGTTTGTAGGTCTCTGTCTGACTACTCTACTTCACAGCTCTTTCCTTTACACTGTGTCACTTCCACAGCTCCCACGCTTCTCAAACATTGATTTTCAAAATTTTCATGATTGCCAGTCGTCTGTCTTACCTCCACCACACCGAGGTACCTTTACTCTGTACTTATCCAGAGACAGAATTGGAGAACACCCTGTTGGAGAAATATTTCCATCGGTTTAGTTTTTCTCTGCCTTCTGCAGGCTTCGAGTTTTAGATGCTGCTCACTGTGAATTGTAGTGTTTCTTGGCAAATTTCCCCACGTTTCATAGTAACAGCAAAGCTAGGATGGTACCTCCAGAATAACAGAAATCTCTTTTTTTTTTCTTTTTTTTTTTCTTTCTTTTTGAAACACAGGAAACTTATTGCATAATGCAAGTGCATGTTGCTTTTCCTTTCCATCCCCTAATGTGGGGCTTGCGGAGGGCTGTTACAGAGATGGGGGGCAGTGTCAGAAGATGCAGGTGCCGTAGCCCTACTCTCCATTTCTATGCAGCATGTATAAATAGTGCAGCTAAATGGTTAACCAGACTGAGCACAGGTCTGCTGCAGATCTCCTGCATTGCTGTGCCACGCAACAGAGCCATTGTGCAGTCAAAAGCAGTTTAAGCAGTGCAGGGGTCAGAGCTGTCAGAAAATCTGCCATGTGATGGGGATCTACCTGTCACTGTCTGCCTCAGGTGTTATTTCACTGTCTGTCTCCTGTGTTGGTAGGGTCCCGTGGCTGAACAGTGCATTGTATCTAAGCAGAGTGGCTTCTGTTGACAGCTAATTGCTTTAGATCAGAGGGGAAACAATGAAAAAATGAGGGTGTATTGGGTTTTGCTGTGGCTGGGTTTTTGGTAGCGGGGAGGGGTGCTATGGGGGAGGCTTTTCTTCGAGAAGTTGCTGGAAGCCTCCCTCAACTGGCAGAGCTAATGCCAGCCAGCTCCTGGCTGGACCCGCCGCTGGCCAAGGCCAGGCCAATCAGAAGAGATAGAGACGCCTCTGTGATAACATATTTAAGAAGGGGAAAAAATGTTAGAACAAGAAGAAAAGGCTGCCAGAGAAGAGCTGTGAGAAGTTGTAACAGCAAATGCAGGCACCAAGGCCAGGGCTGAAGGAGGGGGAGCAAGTGTTCCAGGCGTCTCCCTGCAGCCCATGGTGATGACCACGGTGAAGCAGGATGTTCCCCTGAAGTTCATAGAAAGATCACAGGGATGCAGAAATGCACCTGTAGCCTATGGAGAGGGGAGCCCACACTGGAGCAGGTGGATGCTGGAGGGAGGCTGCAGCCCTTTGGAGCCCACATTGCAGCAGATTCCCAGGAGAGACGTGTGGCCCATGGAGAGGAGAGTCCACCCTGGAGCAGAACTCTACCTGGTAGGATCTGTGCCTAGGGATGGGACCCATGCTGGAGCAGTCTGTACTGAAGGACTGCACCCTGTGGAGTGAGCCACGGGCAGCCGTCTTTGGAAGAGCTGCTGCCCCTGGGACTGGACTCACACTGGAGATGGTCATGAAGACTTTTTCCTGTGGGAGGGACCCCATGGAAGGCAGGGAAATGGCTTCCTACCCTGAGCAGCCACAGAAAAACACCAACTGCCTGGCTTTCCCTTACTCCTATCCCGCCTGCCTTCTGGAGGAAAGGGGAACATGGTATCTGTTGTAAGAGACAAACAGGTGGGGAAGAAGGTTGCCTTAAAGATTATACTTCTCACTTTAAGCTCTCATCTTGTTAGAAATAAATTCTTTACATCCTCACTTTGGAGTTTTGTTTTGCCTGTGACAGTAAAAGATTTCTAATAGTCCTTATTCCTGTTGTAGCAAAACCCTTCAGGTTTTTTTTCCTTTTCCTCTTCCCCCTGTTTGTATGAGAAGCGGGGGGAATGAAGCAAGAGAGTGGCTGTGGGTGAATCCCTGGCATCCAGCCAGGGTCAAACCACCACAGAAGGAAAGGGGTCTTTGAACATGAATTAAACTCCACAAAAGATGGTTCATTACAGCTTCATGATATGAAAGGCCCAGGACCTGCTTACTGCAAAGCAGTGTTGGTTCACTGATTTCAGTAGGAAAATACTTATTGTCACCTCTCTGGAGTTTCAACACTAGCAGAGACTTGAAGTGGCAGTCTGGATCCCAAACCTCACACTCCAGAGAGAACAGATTTCAACAAAAGTGTTGAATAGGTGTTGATAAAACACTGTGCAAGTGCTAACATGCAATGGGTGGATGGATTGGCTTGGGATAGGGGCATGACTGTAGTTCACTCTCGTGTGCTGCAATTCTGATGTGGGGCCATTCTCTGATTTTGAAAATTGTCTTTTTACATTGACAAAAGCCGGGTTACAGCATTTTTTTCTTCTCAGATATGCCTCTTATTCAGAGAACCAAGAAACAGCTGTGTCAGTTTTTTTGTGTTTGGAGATTTTCTCAGGAAAAAGGTGTTTTGAAGCTGCCCATGCTGCCCATGTCAGACTAGAGGGCTTGGATCTGTGGGAGCTCCCACTGCAGGCACACCACATGCACTGTCTCCACAGTCAGCTCTGGCACCCATCTCGAAGCCCAAGGTGCCTTGTAGACCTGGATGACCAGTCTCTAAGCTGTCTGGGAGGACTACATAGCCCCTGGAATATGTGGCTGCCTTTATCCTTGGAAAAATTTTACCCCATCTCCAGGCCCACATCCTAGCCCAGCTTTGGCTCATACCTGGCCCAAGGGAGGTGCCTGTTGCTGGAACTGAGGATGCTCTGGTATTCCTGGCTGCCCTGTACCTGACTGGTGTGGGACAGGCCCAGGCTGCCAGGCCCTGCCATCACACTCCATGGAGAGCTGGGGCAGGGTCTGATGGCCACAGGGCTTGGTGTGGTGTCCTGGGCCCTGGGCAGGGTGAAGTGAGCCCAAGGAGACTGATAATGCCTCCAGGGACATGACATAAAGAAGGCAGATGGGCTGTTGTGGTTGTATCCCATAGGTGGTTTAGTGATAGGCTTAGGGTAGCAGACAGACAGAGCAAATAGCACGGCTCAGAAGGCTTTTAATATATAATGGTTTATTTAGTCATTTTAGTTAAATCATTTATGTGAACTGAAGTTTGACTCTAACTGTACTGTGTAGATCAAGTACATGAACCACTGTGTGGAGTATCACTCTGCAGGCAGAGCTGTTTATATTCCAGTGTTTTCTAGGTTTCTCTAAGCTGCTTCTGACGTGTCTTTGTTAGATGGATTATGCATTTTATTTCTCATTCCTAACAGTGAAATATAAACCTCACACTTCAGCATTTCTCACAAAGCAAAACCCCTCTGCAGCTTAACAGTGTTGAACGCTGATTTACTGTTCATGTGTGAACAAATAAATTCCCCAGAAATCTGTTGTTTGGAATGCAGGGCACACAGCTTGCCTCTGCAGCTGTGTGGTGTGCAGATGAGGTCATCCCTGCCATAGAGCTAGCTCTGTTTGCAGGTCTGCTGCTGGAGAAAGCCCCAGACAGCCTGGAAGAGGCAGGAAAAGCATGCATGAAAGGTCGAAGGTGGCAGGTTTTGTTATGATGAAATTATTCCAATTGCAAGCCATGGGATTTGTAGCATGGTCTTCCTCAGCATGACATGTGCAAAGCACTTCTTCACTTGTCTGAGGGTGAGCAGCAAAGATGTAAACACAGATCAAAGGAAATTGTTCAAATTTAGGAAAATGCATCTGAAAATGCAAATAGAAATACATTGTCATTACTCCTCCTCTGTAATGAGCTCTCCAGTCTAGAAACAGAAAGGACATTTTTCAGAGTGGTACTTAAAGAAGATCTGCAATACTCTGCTGCAAGAGCTGGGCTGAAGTCTGAGACTTTACAAACTTTGCATCGCTTGACACAAAGCAATATGTCAACATATGAACATAGAGATGTTAATATGTTAGTGTAAATATGTTAACACATTTAACATTTTGCGCAACTTTATGGAGACTTTTTACACATTTTATTCATATAATTATGATAAGCATTTTTGTCTGCCCAGAAGCTTTGGGAACAAGCTCAGTGAACTGTGACTTGGTGAATTTTTGAACTCTCTTAAGGCAGAATATGATGAATTATTAATAAACAATGAAATACATTTATGATGTTAGTGCTACTGGCAGGCTGGGAAAATTCAGTTTCTTGGGCATGCCAGCTAAAAAAGAGATCAGAGATTTTCTCTCTGTCTCTCTGATTTAATTTTTAAGCCAAAACCACAATAAAATTACCTGGGAAGCTGAATAAAAATCTGTCTGTTGAGTCCAAATTAAAAAACCCCAAACAACAACAGGCAAAAAAAATATTAGTAAGATGCTCTACTGAAAAAGGAAAAAATCAATAAGCAAGAAAACCTACTGAAATAGATTTAGACATGCCACCGTCAAGGAAAAATAGAAGAAAAAATGTTATCCCAAAGAATCTGCCAGTCTGTCATGTCATGTCACAGAAAGCACTGTGGATGAGGCTGGCATTAAGAAAGGATTTTGTGTGTTGTTAATAAAACAGCATTTAAATTGTGCTGCAAACTCTTCCCATGTTTATTGGGAAGAAGTAAAGTAATTTAAACAAATGAGAACTGTATAGGAACTCTGACCTCAGACCCATTCAATTTTACAGAAGAGAGCCTGTGCTAAAGGAGGCTCTGTTATGTTAGAGACAAATTGGATATGTCAGATTTAACCAGACTGGTCCTCTGTGGCACACAGAACGCTATGGCTGTAGCATACACAAGAAGTGTTTCCGGGATATCATGGTTCCCAGGTCTATACATATAAATCATCATTGAATAAGAAACATCATCAGTTGTGAATGATATTTTGTCCAGTAACGCAATTGGCAGAAAATCTATGGTTTTGTGTAAATATATTGGTCTTTGTGAAAATGTTGGTTTATTTTTTTGCAGGATGGATAGCTGATCATAGCTAACCCAACTGGAATATCTGATATCTTGATGGCTATAGCACTTACATGAAACCTTATGTTTCTTCAGGTCTTATTATTCTGGTGCACTATTCTTCCTTTCTTCTATACAAAAAATTATAATCCTCTTGTTCTTCATATGATGGGATGAAAACACTTTCTAACACCTTTATTTTACATGGAACTTTCCTTTTTACAGTGTTTCACTTATCACTTTTTAATTACACCAATTGCTCAGATCCTGTTCGTTATCTCAGTAAAATGTTGAAACCATTTTATTATAAGGAAACAAATGGGTAAATAAATGTTATACTTTCACAGTAAAACATTTTTATTTGAACTGTTGACTTCCACATTTTTATTCATACTACGTAATACAGTTTGCTTCTTGGAGAGTTGGGATTCTGCAGAGCTGGGAGGAGTAAGCACATTTAATTTAGATCACAGCTCTGTGTACATTAGGCTTTATTCTGACTCAGGGAAGGCAGAAAGCATCTGATCCATCACTAATCTGACAGGACAAATTTATTTCTTAAAGAATGGATTCAAACCAAACTGAACAAATGTGAACTTTGACTTTAGCAAAGCCTGTGACATTGTCTACCCTAACATCCTCCTAGACAAGCTGGTGAAAGAGGAACTGGCTAAATGAACAAGATGGTGACTGGAAGATTGATAATACTGTCAGGCCAAAAGGGTAGAGATAGTGCTAGGAAGTCCTAGGGTAGTGCTGTTTCTTAGTAGTGTCTCACAGGCGCTATTTTTAATGTCTGTGTTAGTGAACTTCATGGTAAGAACTGTTTTGCAGATGATTCCAAACTGGGGAGAGCGGCTCATACAGTGGAGGGTGGTAGATGCCATTCAGAGACATTTTGGCAGGCTGGAGAAATGGTCTGAGAGGAACTGAATGAAGTTCCACAAATCCAAGTGGAAAATCCTGTGTCCGGGATGGAGTAATTCCATGCACTTACACTGCCTGGGGACTGACTGGCTGAGAGCAGCTTTGCAAAAAATGACCTGCTCTATTCAAGCTCGCTTGAACTGGAACTGGACAAGCTCACTTTCCAAAAGAAGGTGACCAACACAACCTTGGGCCATAGGAGCTTAACCAGCATGTCAAGTGATTTCCCCCCCTCTATTCAGCGCTTTTGAAACTGCCCTTGGAGAGCGGTATCCCTGTTTGGCCTTGCCTGTACAAGAAAGACACTGATGTACTGGAAGTAAGTCCAGTGAAGGGTGCCTAGGCAGACAGGGGACTGGATCAGCTCTTGTAACTGGCTCTGGTTGGAGCAGGTGCTTGGAGCAGGTGGCCTTCAACCTGCATGAGTCTATAGTTCTGTCTTGCAGAGATAGAGCTCTTTGTGTCACATGTCCAAACCCTTTTCTAAGCCATGGCCTGATTTTCTTTAACTATGCTGCTGTGTCTGTTTTCCCAGAGTTTTAGAGGAAATGGCAATGCTATGAATTTGTGCACGTCAGCTTTGCCAGTTGTAGAGACGGGAGGATTTATTGCAATGTAAATAATGTGTGGCCTTTCATTTCTGAGTCAAGGACCAAATGTGCATGAAGATGTGAATGCACTTTTCCTGGGTGGTGGAAAATATGCAACTGGGATTAAAGGGAGTTTAAGAAGACTTATCAACACTATTTTTCAAGACATGCTAGGAAAAATACTTAATAATTACAAAGAAAATATGGATATTATAATTTAACTCATCGCATTTTAGTTGCAGTATGGTGTCTTAAAAATTGTTATGGGTTTTTGAAAATATTGTAATGAACATTAATATAGTGTATGAAATGCACAGTCTGTTCATACATGGCCATAGTTTCACAGTTTTTTTTTTCTAATTGTGTTGCTTTACTTTGCTGCAGGAAGATGAAGGGAAAACCTGAACTGTCTTTTCTATGTGCTGATTTGAGAACAGTTTTCCCTATCAGGTGGATGTATTCTCTGAGCGCTCATGGGGGTTGATTTTGATAATATGAAAATTCAATTTCCTTTTTTCATCTCATATAATTAGCTGTCATAGATGGTTTCACAATAAGGTTCTTCTTGTTTACTCACATTTGTGCAGTATTTGGCTTGCCCTCGTGAAGTTCTAACAATAAATAGGTAGATTTACCAACACGAGTCAGCCAGATATGCGTTCAGGATATTTTAGAGCTATTTATAATATAGCTCAACAAACATCCTGTTTTATATGGCATTCTTATTTTAACAATTCAGTTAGTAGAGAAAAAAGCGGAATCCTATCCTGTATTTAAATATCACTCCAAAATTTAGGTTTAGTAACAGAGGGTTAAAATCAAGATGTTGGCCTGGACTTTGAAATCCATACCTGATGGCGATTTATTCCGTGGTGAGCCTACATGCACTGATAGGAAATGGTTCATTTTCCTGAGACTGAAAGCTTAGCAGTATTGAAGCATTCCTGAAGGATACTTGTATCCTAACAAGGATAATAATGTTTATTTTCTTTGCAAAACGTTTATTGTATTTGAGTTCAAGATTTTGAATTATTTGCTTCTTGGAGTACTGCACACTGAGTGGGTTTTTTGGCGTAGAAAAATTCAGAATTACTCAAGGGAAAAGGAGTATTACATGAAATATCACAATGGAATTCCTTGAAATGTTTTGATGAATGCTTGAGTTATTTTTAGAAATAATCAGGGAATCATCTGGTTTGGAAAAGCTTCCTCCTGAGACAGGCAGTTCATGTTCCTGTCCTGGGACAGAGCTGGATAATTCTGTGCAATGAAGAAAACAAGGACTGACTTGCCAGTGAGTCCCCTGTGATTATTCCAGCTGTGCAGAGCTGTCATAGGAAAAGCCTTTGTGTATAACCATATAACAATGTGCTGTGTGGTTAGCAAACTCTGTCCACTCTGGCCATGAAGTTCCTTACAGTCTTGATTCTTCATAAAGATCCACTCCCATAAACCTGACTCCTAGAATACAGATTTCATGGCAGAAGGAGTCTTGTTGCTTTGTGATTCCACTGCAGATGCAGCTAAGCATTCATTTTATTTCCGTCATGCTAGTAAATGAGTGGGAATGGAGTACTGTGAGAAGAGGAAGAGGGCAAAAATCTATTTTTGGTCCTAAGGAAATGAATTAATTTAATCTGATATGATTCCTCCTGACAAACACATACTGGCTACCATTTCACATCACCTCATGAAAGCATAAAGATGCTTACAAATGGGCAGAATCATTAACATTTTGCCAGCTGGCCTGCTAAGCTGCTTAGTCTTTAACTATTGAAGTTCCATTTTTTATTGTGTCTCTATTATGTATATGAGAAAAGGTATATTGGTATTAACCATAATAGAGAGCAGTTTTAGCTTATTTAAATTTTACAAGATGTGCATTTGGCCTCCAATGTGGCCATGCTGCTGGAATGACATCAGTGATTATTTTCTAGTAATCTGTTGGAATTGCACCGGTGGAAGGGGAAATGTTTATTGCAACTACAGCTCAAGTAAGGACTGTTTTGGAACATATTCAGACTTGGAGGACTGGCTTTAGAATAAGTGTGCAGAGAGACTGATTAATCTTCTCACACTGGAGAGCATTAAATAGCTTTATGAATTAATGGTTTCTCGGAGCTGAGGCTGTTTATTGCTTTGGGAAAAAAAAATCCTTTCAGCAGTAAGAGAGTTTTGAGTCCTAACACCTTTTTTTTCTCTGTGTTGGATTGTTTGGTTTTGACTTAGACTGTTTCTGTCTGAACTGACTCATCTGGAAATTGAGTTGTGAAGTTGCTTTGTACCTTGGAGATTTTGTTTTGAAAAGGGATTTACCTTGTAACAAGGAAATGTGTGAGGTGACAGGGAAACACAATGAAATCCTAAGTGTTCTTTTGATGGATTAAGTCATGAACTTACTTTAAGGTACCACACAATAAGATAATCTTGGGATAGACAAAATCTTAACTTACTTTTTTTATACTGGGTGTGTTTTGATTTGATCGATTTTGGATGAATGTCCCTTTGCTAGAGGCTTTCATATTGTTTAGACTTGGCTTCCAAAACTGATTTGGGAAGGTTTTTTTCCCCAGAGTATAGCAAATATGTCATGTATATATTTGTGCTAACTTCTTTCCTTGTATTTATCTCCTTTGTTTAACTGTTGATTTTTCATCCTTCACAACAGCATTAGGAGACCCATTTGTGTATGTGTTTGTGTGCCTGTAAATGGGGATCTGTATTTGCCATTCTTACAAAGCAAACATAATTTATGATTAGGGGTGCATGTAAGTCAGTACTGTAATTTCCACATTGCCCTGTAGTAAACCAGGTTAACATTTTTTCTACCACAATGTCCTCAAAGTTTCATATTGTTCTGGGTTTGCATAAGCAACTTCCATTGTACTTTTCCATACTTTATTTAGTTTCTTCTTTGAATATGTTCTCATCTCTGTATATTGATACAGGACTTGCAGTGCCAGTTCTCATCTTGCTCAGTGCAGTTCATTTATTTGTAAGAACAGAGTGGAGAAATGGGCATAGCTAAAGACAGCTGGGAAACAACAGATCCCCTGTGCAACATTAGGTGAATTAATGATCCATTCAGTGTAAGATCCAGACTTTGGCAGACGCTAAAACTGAACGAATTAGAAAAAAAAAAGTGCTTCCCTCCGCCCTGAAAAAAACCTTTTGGTGTTACCCTATTGGTTGCTATTACAGACTGTTTATGAACTGAAATCAGGCAAATATTCTGAAATGTAGGCAGAAGTGTGAGGAGCAGTGAGAGAACAGAGACGAGACCAAGAGATCAGAACAAGAGTGGGCAGGACTTGAAGGACACTTTTGGCTGTTGGACCAGTGCTCATTTATTGCAAGTATTAGACAGTGTCTTGTGAATGAGACAGGGAACCAAGAAAAGGTGAAGATTTCTATTTTGCCAGGGCAATTTAATGTCATGTAGATCTGATTTTTAATGTATTCAGGGTATTATTCTGAACATGTCTGTTGAATCTGTTTTCACTCTGTGGTAGGTGTGTTTGGTACATGCCTACCGAAGGACTATCAGTGCTATCCAGCTTGAAATTTTTTGTAAGTGATTTCACGAAATTTGGTCTTCAAGAGGCAGTGTAGGCTGCAAAAGCCTTACCGAAGTGTTCTTCAAGTTCCATTCTTCAAACCACAACAATTACAAATACAGATTGATGCTTGGAGTGAGGTCTTTCCAGAGTCTGTTCTGGATTATATTCTTTTAAAAAGAAGTTTATTAATGACATGGTCAGTGGAACAATTTGCACATTTAAAATGTGTAAACTTGTTAGGTTAAATTACAAGTTTAGATGAAAGATCAGATTTCAAACCATGTCTGAAAAATAGGAGAGATGGCACAAATCATTGCAGTGGGATTTGGTATAATGCTTTACTTAGGAGAGTGAAATTAAATCACAGATACACAGTGGGGAATAACTGATAGTATGATAACCAAATCACAACACATTGCAACAAATTCACAGTACCTTAGACAGTCTGGAGAAGAGGAGCTTAGTTGGCACATACTGGGTTTTACCTGGCTGTGAGTGCCCTGTGCAGAAATGCTCTTGGCATCCAAGGTCTCATGGCCCTGCAAGCAAGAAGCCAGAGTTGGTTCAGAAATGGAATAGAAAACTTTAGAAATTGAGATGTGTGGGCGTAGCAGGGGAGGTCTACAGAGACTGTAGCTCCCTGTGGTTAGAAATATCCTTTCCATGTAAACATTATGATTACATCCTTTTCAGATATCTCCAAATGCCAAGGCATTCTTTGCTAACCCTAGTGCCTGGAAGAAGCAGGGATTCTTTCATGCTGTTGCCTTTACATCACAGAGTTCACTGCAATGTTGGGTGCAGCTTTATGAGCAGCTTCTTCACCTCCATGTAACCAGACCAGTGTCTATGTCTCCAGGTTTGTGTCTGGTTCCTGGGAAAGGGGAAGGAAAGGCAGGCAGAGTGGTTGTCATGAGAACAGTGAATTGAGCTTTTTCTTTGCTATTCTTTCCCTTGGTAGCAAAGGAGGATCATCAGTGAAAGTGTGATGGGAGAGAACTATAGAACACTATAGAACTATAGAACACTATGCCTTTCGTTTCCAAATGGGAGCCTGGGCAAGTGTGTATGTGGAAGTGAATTGCAAACAAAAAGTCATCTCTGTCTTGACTAAAAAATGCAAAAGATTTAATTTTAAATAAAGTTAGAGTATGTCTGCAGGAATTTCAGTGACAGCAGTTTGAATAGAGAAAATGCTAGGATTTGCTTGTAGGCTTATGGCCGAAAGTAACACTTTTCTGGAATTCTCTGAAGTAAATGTATGTACACTCCTGCAAATATGTGTAACAGACAACTGAACTCCTCTTGGCTCCCTTCTCCTAAATGAGACAATGTAGTAAGGGGAAAAAAAGACAAGACAAAAGTTTTTCTTCATATATGGTTATTATTTACAGAGCTGTTGCTGCCCAGTGGGGTTATAAACAAAATGAATAGAGGTAAAGGGTTCTTTTGTCATTTCTTGTATCTGCAGAAGTGGAGGAATTTCTATATTTAGGAAGAGAGAGTTATCTTGACTGGAGTTGAGCTGTTGCATTCACCCGTTTAAACTTGCAGCTCCCTTTTTCGTTCACTCTGTACTCTGTAGGGTTTTATGGGAGAGCATTCTCTCACATTTCTCGTAACACCCTCCTGCACACAGACTTTCACAGACTGTCTGATTTAGTGGAATAGCACTAGACAAGAATGGGACTTAACATTAGCTCTGACATTGTGTTATCTTCAAAATGTCGTCTTTCTATCTTCTACTTGAGATATCAATAAACTTCAAAAGCTACTTTTGATCGGAAATAAAAAGCTCTAGGGATATCCTTACTATGTCGACACTGCTGCTGCATCTTGATGATAATCTTATCATGCAAAGGTGGAAAAAGAAGGCTGATCTATAAAACATGTGTGGCACAAGCCACTGCAATTTCAAATTACAGTTGTCTGGGTATTGACCTACAGATCATTTCAATTACTTGCTTCTGTAGATAGGCACGATCTACCACTAGCCTACCAGAATTTGGTTCAGATAGTGGATTGGCAAGCATAAAAACATTTCCTTTAAACTGTTAGCATGCTGTCTGATAAGTAAATGCTTAAATGATGTCGTGTTGACTTACTGTGATGTGATGGAAAGTAAGAGTGTGAACCACATATGCAATAGAAAAAAAGACAAGGTTGTTTCTGAGATAGTCATGCCCTCAGCAGGAAGTGCTGGTGCAGCAGAGTTGAGTTGTCAGTACTGGAGTTCATCCATCTCCAGTCTGCAGGAAAAAAGAGGGCAGGCATTGAAGGCGACTAATTTGCAGAATTTGTGCTCCTAAATTTCTGTGAGACAGTGGATGTATTCAATAGAAAGAAGAAATGCTGTGTATTTAAATAATTAAACACATTTTGGGAAATAATTAGTCCTCTTTGGGAAATTGTAAGTGACAGCTGTTGCTTTAATACGTGTAGTGCAAATGTGATGGGATGAAAATGCAGATGAAGACAAAATAAGCAATTCTCTGTTAAAATTTTAATTTGAGTTGTGTACCTACTTGAAGAGAAGTTCAAACAGTTTTTCATTTGTTTTCAAATGGTCTGTGCAAAGACATGATTTAGAGATATAAGTCTTACCACTCCAGCCATTATATTAAAGATTCACACTGGTGCTGACAATAGTTTATCGTTAAATGCTGATAAAAATTCCAGTGGCCATTCCTACCACAGTTAACCCCTGTTACCCGTAACAGTTGCCCCCAATTAAGTAAATGTCTGTCAGAGGTTCAATGTCCTAAATAATGGCAGAAAAGACCTAGTCAGTGGCAATACAAAAGATAGTACAGGCTTGGCTTAAGAGATGTAGGGAAAAACACCACCTTGCATGATTTCAAAGACGAGTACAGAGCAAAATGATATATGCAGAGCAACAGTTACACATGTATGTAAATATACCCTCTCTGCATCTATACATTTCTATAATGCAAGCCCTTATGCCTTCCTCCTTTCAGTTCAGTTAAGCCAGTTGGTGAACTGGGGCTGTTTCCAAGTGCAGACAGGGCTGAGGCATGCATTATTGACTAAAACACTCCATTTTGGTCTCCTTGGACACATAAGCATTTCAAAACCATTCATAATAACAGAGCCCAGTCCTATGCTGCAGGGCAAATGACTCTGCATCAAATGGACTGTACAAAGCAGCCAGCAATGGCACATCCTGTTGCTTCTAACAGCTCCTCCCCCATGCTGTTTTTCCAAGGAAGCGTGATCCGACATTTTTTTATACAGAATCCAACTGTGTAAAATTTGGCACATATATATCCTGAGCTACGTTAGGTCCTCATGAGCCATGGTGAAAGATTTCATAAAAAATACACAATTTCAGCTCACAAAAGTGTCTAAAATCAGTTCATGTACTTGTTAAATTTGCTATGAATTGCCCACCCCCAAACCAAAATTTTTTAGGAAATCCTCATAAAGCCATAATTGTAATCACAAACAAATGGCTCTCTACAATGCTGACCTCCTTCTCTGGAGCTCTACTAGACATTAATGACAGAGCTAGAGATCTATATTAGGCACCATGACAGCAGGAAGAAATCTGGCAGTCTTACAGTGTCATTTGGTGGAAAATACATTGAAACTGCTCCTGGAATAAATTTACATGAGAGCGGAGAGGAATTAAATAGAGATGGAAGCACAGATTTGCTTGCAATGATGTGGATGAGAATGGCAATTGCACAGAATGTTTAGTTGCATGTCTCCCTTCTGTTATTGTTCTTCTGAGTGATCAGCAGATGTCACTGGTGATGGGTGACATGAAGGCTGTCTCTGTTCTTTGGATCAAGAAAGGATTGTCACAGCATTTCTATTCCTCAGTGGCTTGGGAGTGAGACAGCTAAATGCCAGAGGTTTCACAGCAAATGACCACACATCTTCAGCTAAAACGTACTTGTGTAGCTAATGTGATGGAAGATTAGTGCCTCACAATAGGATTTGCTTACACTAAAATTGCCCCCAGAATATTTAAGCAGTCTACGTGCTAATATGCATATGCACACACAGAAACACACACGCAAAGTGTGCACACATATATGTAGATATATGTTTGTATATAAATGCCCAGGGACTGGGTTGGTGGTGAAACAGTGAGACTGTATGTGTGACTCACAGCATGGCATCTCAGTGCTGTTCATGAGCTTCTCCTTGTGTTGTGTTAGGTCATCTGAATTTCTCCAGACTGGTATAAACATGGAGACCTCTACTTACAGAGTAGAAAAAAAAAAGGATAACTTTTCACTTCTAGGATCAAAAAGAAGATAAAATTGATGTCTAAACAAATAATTATGTTTAATTCCAGATGAAAAGCCATAACAGAATTCATTAACCAAATCTGGAAATACCTGGGAAACACCCAAGCACTTTCTTGTATTAGGGAATAAAAAAACCTCCCAATAGGTTGCTGGTGGGACTATGTCAAAGAAAAGGGAAAATGTAACAGTAAATGTGCTTTCCAGATACCGCAGGGAGCCAGATAACCAGAGGCTTCATATCAGAGGGATGTAAGTGAAAAACCATCTTTGCAAACAAATGGAAGCTTTTCAAACCAACCCTCTTCCAGATATGTAACCACTCTGCTGTTTGTATGAAATAGAGGAAACATCTAAATTATGACTGGTGTCAAATTCCAGTTTCTGAAAAGTTCTGCAAATTTCAATGTGAAAGGACTCAAAGCATTACCATCTTGTGCAACACTCTTTGCAAAGTGCTAAACATTATCTCAGTTTTAAACATTTTGCAGTACTTTAAAATCCACAGGCCAAAATGTTTTTCTTTGATCAGTCTGGAATGATGTATATAAGACGACAGACTTCACAGAGACATCTCTTAGTGTGGTGGTTCAGAAACATTTACAGAGATCTTGGCTTATTACCATGTTTATTTATTGCTGGATTCAGTAACAGGTCTGTGAGCTGAGGCACACCAGCATAAAAACTCTGCACAACAGGAGACGTGCTGTTATAGTGCTGATTTTTGAACCTGTGGCAAGTGCCGGTTACATTAAAAACTCACAGATTTGGGACTGCTTAGGATTTGAGACATAGAAACCTAAACTGAAGATTTGTCATTCTGTAGTGCAGGCATGAGCACAGACTGTTCCTGAGGCTTGGATTGGTGTGGATCAATAACCTCTGGGTTTGAAAAATAGTCACTATGTGGAATTTGAATTTGCTTACATTAAGTCTTATAAAACATGGATAACTAGTTTTTTTAATAATGTCTTTGAGACTGCAGCCTGCTTTGTTTGGGAACAATTTCATTACTAGAGATAGACAAGGAAGAGAAGGAAAAAAATCTGAAATTAACTGTGCCTTAAGTCAGTCCTCTGAATAAGGAGGAGTCTATTATCACTGATCATGCTTTACAGGGGTGCAGACAGGGGAAATTAATGTGCATATAACACAGCCATGCTGAAGTACTTTCAAGAAGAGGATGGAATGTTGTTTGGACCAGAAAGCTGAGAAAATGAAATTACATAAGTCAAAGCAATTATAGACCATTTCAGTCCTGTTGTCCAAATTTTAACAGTAAGGCTGGCAGGTCCAAAGATAAATATTTCTGAGCCCTTGAGGTCAAAATCAAAGAGAAATCTTATCTATTCACTAGAAACTGCCACTACAAATTTGAATGTCAGATTTTTTTTTAAGCTGTTGCATGAATTTTTCACAAGAATTTATCACCATTCCTTGACATAGTAGCTTAGTGAGAAAAAGAAAAAAAAAGGATTGCCATTATGGCAATGTAAAAAGCAACACTCTGCTAGCACATTTTTACAGTAGTATTGAGTGAAGAGGAAAAGCGCAAGACCCTAAAATCAAGAGATGCTTCTAGAGATTTCACATAAGTGCCGTCAAATCTATAACACTTTGAAAGTGGAAGATTTGAAAAATGTAGTAGTTTTATCATTGTATATTTTTGCCCCAAATTCATTCTTTTCTGGTGGACATGGACATCATCATAAATGACTGAGAGGTGGGACTGGAAGGGATGCTAAGCAAGTTTGCAGATAGACACGAAACTGGGAAGAGCTGTTGACTCCCTCGAAGGCAAGGAGGCCCTGCAGAGAGACCTCAGAGCACTGAGTTCGTACAGACTGGGAAGTGAGATGCTGGAAACCAGCAACAAGGAAAGGGACCCGGGGGTCCTGGTCCATGGCAAGTTGAATGTGAGTCAGCAGTGCCCTGGTAGCCAAGAGGGCCAACCATGTCCTGGGGGACATCAGGCAAAGCATCCAGACCAGACAGCTGGTTGAGGGAAGGGATTGTCCCACTCTAATCTGCACTGGTGGTGCCTCACGTTGAATATTGTGGCAGTTTTGAGCACCACAATATAAGAAAGATATTAAGCTTTCAGAGAGTGTCTAAAGAAGGGCAACAAAGATGGTGAAGGACCTTGAGGGGAAGCCATATGAGGAGCAGCTGAGGGCACTTGGTCTGTTCAACATGGAGAAGAGGAGACTGAGGGGAGACCTCATTGCAGTCTGTAACTTCCTTTTGTGGGAGAGAGGAGGGGCAGGCAATGATCTCTTCTCTGTGGTGACCAGTGACAGGACCCAAGGGAATGGCCTGGAATTGTGTCAGTCAAGGTTTAGGTTGAATGTTAGGAAAAGGTTTTCACCTAGAGGGTGGTTGGGTACTGGAACAGGCTTCCCAGGGCAGTGATCACAGCACTAAGCCTGACATACTTCAAGAAGCGTTTGGGTGATACCCTCAAGCATGTGGTATGACTCTTGATGATGGTCATGTGCAGGGTTGGACTTGATTAACCTTGTGGGTCCCTTCCACCCCAGCATATTCTGCGATTCTGTGATTCTGTCTTATCTGGGGAGTAAGCATGGATCTGCAGCTCCTTGCAAAATGCACTTTAGTATAGTGGTGAGTGTCCCTGCGAGACCGGGGTTCGATTCCCTGATGGGAGGCAATGGTGCCGTTTAAGGGTTGGACTTGATGATCCTTGTAGGTCCCTTCCAATTCAGAATATTCTGTGAAAAAGCCTTAAGGGATGGTGCAGGCCTTGGCCTTTCTTTAAGAACCTTAGTCCTTCTACCTCACCTGTTGCTCCCCATACCCTGCATTGAGAAGCTTTTTTAACGTATTACTTCCCTGTCAAGTCGTGAGAAACAAGAAGTAGAAGGGGTTTTTTTCCTGTGGAAAACACACATTGACATTGTTGTAGCTTTGTTATTCTGGGTAAGACTCGTACCATACTCATTACCATAATATGTGACTGCTTCTCAGTAGTGTCTTGAGAGCATGACTAACATCACCTGTGATAAAATTTTTGGTGGTTTTTTTTTTAAACACATATGTTATGCATTACTGCTAGTGAGGGCAAGGTCAAAGAAATGTGCCCTGTGTTCTTGAGGCCCTGGGAGTTGTTAATGTTCATAACTTCTTAGAAATCAACAACTGTAGATCAGCTCTTGAAGTGGTCTTTTCTCTCCTTGTAGAGCACAGCTACTAAATTGATTTTTACGAATAATTGGTTCCTTTCTGAGGTTCATGGGCTTTTATAGAGGTCTGCTTAGTAATTGTAATGAGAGAGAAACTCAGAGCAGAAACTAGAGGATTTCTTCCACTTTTACAGAGACAGCACTTTTCTCTGGAAGCAAGGGATTAGTTCTTGCCAGTGTCCAGGAGGATGGTGAACAACATATTGTCTGACACAAGAACATGGAGTTGTCAAATCTGCTGGAAACTTAACCAGTGGCACAGATCTGGAGTTGTGTGCCTCTGCTACAAATAATTCTTCTACAGCAAAGAAACAAATACAGTCAGCCCTCTTCCACTTTGCGCCCCCCATATTGTGGCTTCACATCTTTGTGGCATGGTTTTTCAGCGTTTAAGGAGACCTCTTTTGGCAGCTGCGCGTGTGCAACCTGACATGCATGAATATTCAATTAGGCAGTCATGAATATGCAAATCAACCCGCACAACCACGGCGGTGGCCCTCCTGCTCCCGGTGGAGCAGGCGCAGCAGCAGCAGCCCCTCCACTCCCGGCACAGCGGTCGTAACAGCGGCAGCCCCCCTGCTCCTGGCAGAGCAGGCTGCCGACACGCGGGGCAGGCAGGGCGGGCACTGCGGTGGCTCCGCTCTGAGCACAGCTGGGCACTTGTCCCACTGCAAGAGAGGAGGCTTCGTGCAGTTATGAAAGATTTACACACTCTCAGGTTAGATGTGGTGTCTAAATGACTCTCTCTTTCTTGAATGACTCTCCGAGACATACTTGTTTATGCTGGGTATGGAGAGACCAGGCCTACCCACCCAGAGAGACACTGGGACAGTGACACAGGCGGGTCCCCACACCAGTGTCCCCGGCCAAGTGCAAAAGGGATTCTTCCTGGGGTGGGGTGACTGTGAGCACTGGGGAACACCTACAGAAACACCAACACACAGCAGGGCAGTGCCAAAGCAGCGCTGGAGCACCAGGGGGTGGTGTGAAAGTGCGGGGCAAATTTACATATTAATGAGCTGCCAATCAACACGGAAGGCGGGCTTTGTGGGAGATGAATAAGACTGCATTTCCATGGAGTAGGAGACCCGACTATGTTAAATAATTATCCTGAAACTGTGTGTGACTTTTTTTCTGATTGTCTGCAACCTGGAGAATCCTTCCAATAACAAAGCTGTGATTTCAAATACTCTGGGAAGCTAAAGCAGACAGAGGAGCTAAAGTTTATGGTGGCATAGGTGGTTGAAGATGTTACAGCGCTTTATTTTAGATGTATTTCTATGGGCACTGGTGTTTTGTGCTGCGATATGTTGTGTACTGCTGAGTTACTGCAATTGTCTCATTCACCAGAAAGATCTAGAATTTTCTTGCCACCTTGTTGCAACCATCTTGTTTAAGCATGGCATCACCACACTCTTCAATATTAGTGATAAATCCCAAACTGCTGAATTAAAGATGTCTAAATGTTACAAGTCATAGCCAGAGCTTTTTATGTAGTTATAAGTCATAGTCAGTTTTCTTAATGTAATCTATGAAGAGATTAACACTTCCCCACAGTGATTTATCTGACCTGTAGGTGAAATAAATTCCTTTCAGGAGGTGAGAACCTCTAACTATTAATGATATAAAGGGAATCTAGAGCAACTCTCTCATCCTTAAGCGTCAGTCATTCCTGTGCCTGCAACTGGGCAGATGAATCCCCCTTATGTTTGTTTACTGGCTGTCTAATGAAACCCCCCAAAATCTTCAGAATGTTCTTTTATTTTTTATGTACTACCACTTTCTTTTGTGCTGAGGCTCATCTTCAGCTACAGGCTCTACACTTGAAGCACTTCACCTTGACCTATACAAAAGGGTATGTGTGAAACATATCTCTCTGTGTCATTATAGACTATGGGTATTTACATTATTACCATTAAAATAGTCCATATAATAGGTAGTAAAGAACCCATCATATAGTACACCGAAGTAATAGATGCCAGATGAAAGTGAGGTTTTCCCATCAGGATTGGTGGGTATGTTCCAGAAAGACTCAAAACATTTTAGTAAATTGCCTTTTGCTCCTGTCAGTTCTTTTAGCAAGTGTCTCATAATCTCCATAAGACCAAGTAACTCACAGTTAAATGCTGCAGATAAGCCCCAGATGAGAAACCATCTTCTGTGTTCCCTCTGCAGATAGAGGATCATCTGTGCTGCTAAAAAGGCTCCATTCTGTGTTCTGGCATGATTTCAGTCTGTTCCAAGTTTAGATTATGAGCATCAGCTAGATGAGGTTGTAGTTGGCTTTTGTTTAGTTACACTGGAAGCTTACCCAGGAATGATAGGGCAGATTGAAGGGGAGGGAGTTTGTGTCCAGGTGTGGTGTCTCAAGGATTGAAGTATGTGGTTTGGAGTTATTCCAAGCTGTCTTTCACAGGTTAGAAAATGCATAGATTGCACTAAATCTTAGAGCTAGACCTTTTTATGATGAATAAATGCTGTGAAATTTAGTAAATAAATCTCAGTGGATGTGTGTAGAATATCTTTTGCTAGCAATAATGAATTTTTCAGTGCAGCAAAGTTAACATGACTGTTCTCTTTGGGTATGAAACAGAGGTTTAAAAATCTCTTATGCTTCTTTTTTTTACGTGTTGAGTGTTTCAAGTCAGCATTTCAGCAGTCATCTTTCTTCTTGTGTAGAGTGTTAGAGAACCTGAACCTACATGGTCAGTAAGGAGGAACAGTGTTTTTATTAGCCAAGCTGTGAGAGTTCAGTGGTCAGTGAAATACTACAAACCTCTTGAAGAGTAATGTTGCTCTCATTATTGTGAAACTATTTGCATTGTTTACAGCATTGTAAAAAACTAAAATTACAATTATGTTGAAGCTGTTATTCTAGACCTGAGAGGACCATGACTCTAAGGTGATTTATTTCCTGCCATGCCTTCTTCTCGAGCAAGTAGACATTATCATCATGATAACAGAAATTTGTAGAAATGATGATAACATCTAAGATAAAGAGAGTTATGTGATTTATTTTAATTTAGTTTCCAGAGCTGAACTTCCAGTTTGTTTTTTGCTGTTCATCTCTGGCCCCCAAGCTCATCACTCTACAGGAAATCTTTAGTAAGGACTTACCTATAGGACTGCAGAAATTTCTCAAGAATATCTGAAATCCTTGTTACTCAGAACTCATTTATGAAGAGCCTAAGTTCAGGAAAACTCATTTCTGCTCGTGCTGTCACCTCACAGTAGAAATTGAAAAATGCAGTGAACGCCTGGCTCATTGCGGGTTTGGTCTTTGCTGGTTCAGTTAATCATGGTTTTTTTTTCCGTAATGATTCACGTCTGGGCATGCACAGGGAGAGCCACAAAAATAGCTCATGAATATGCAATTAAGCCCCACCCATTGCCCCACCCCCCCAGCCCCAGAGCACTTGGGAGATGTGTGGGGGCACTGATGACTGAGGTCCTAGGCTGCATGGCATAAAGTGAGGTTTGAAAAATAAAACATTTGAAAAATAAAGTGAGGTTTGAAAAATAGCATGAGTTTGTTAATGGAACTTTTTAGAATGGAATAAAAAAAGTAACACAAACTTCTGTGTCTCCCAAGCTTCCTCAGCTGTACCCACAGTGTTGGAACCCAAATGACAACCCCAAAATGTTGGGGTACACCAGTGATGGGCACAGTTCGCACTGGCAACCATGGGTGTACAACGGTGAGGAATAAATAAAGCATGACCTGGACGCCTCAGCAGAGTGTGTGCTCGTCCCAGCGCAAGGAACAGACCCCAGGGATTCCCAGAGCATGGTCTGCCCTCCTTGGCTGCTGCTCCCTGAGAGGTGCCGCCTGGCCCATGGCCCCTGCCTTGGCAGGGTGCTGAAAACAACAGCCAGGCACTGCCACATCTGGCACAGCCTGCAGCTGTGGAGGTTGGAGCTTGCCTGCAGTGACACCAGGCTGGGGGGTGGGGCATGGGACTGGTGGTGGCTCCACTGCATCTGGGCCTGCGGCCAGAGAGGCCCCTCTGGACTGGTGCCCGCTGCTCAGCTCAGCTCAGCCCAGCTCAGGGCCGCACTGTGCCTTTGGAGTTGCCACCTTGCCTTTGCAAGTGAAGGTGACCTCTGAGCTCTCATGCAAACAGAATCCTGAGGCTGCGGCGGGTGCCATGGGTCCTGCAGCCCCCCACAGCCACACCTCCCAGCACTCCACCCCTGCCCCTCCCCAGCCCCCCACCACTTCTGCCAGTGCCTGGGTTACGCAGAATCTACATCCTGTTGGAGCTCCAGCAGCACAATGGCCCTGAGCTCTGCATCTGAAGTCACTTTTTCGCCATTTGCCCCCATGCACCGCTGCGGTGGGAGCGAGAGGCAAGGCTGGGCACCTTTGTTCAAATCATTCAAATCTGCAAATCTGCCTGCTCCACAAAATCATACAAGCATCGCTCTTGGGGCTACAGGCTTCATGGTTTGTGCTGAGAGAAAGCACCAAACAGATCTGGTGCCTGAGTCGATTAAAAATCTGCCTACACCATGCGAGGTGCTGAAAGGTGGCGCAGCTTCTGAGAAACCATCTTAGCATCCCGGGAGATTGCTACCATGCCTCCTTGGCAGGTACTGGCTTCCCCCCTCCAAACAATTGGTGCCACCTTGGCAACAGATTGGTTTTTGGGAGAGGGAATTTGAGCTCTCCACTGTGGCCACTGTGGGTTGATGTGGCCATTCCCCTCACCTGGAGTGGTGTGAGGGCATGGAGTGGCCTGGACCCAGTCTGGTAACTGGCTGCAGGAAGGGAGCCATGAAGGAGGAGATGCTCACTAGAGTCACAGGTGACTTGTTCCATAGTACGTGTAGAGGTCTAATTAGACTAGTGTCACACGTCCCAGCCAATGGGCCGACAGGGATGTAGGGCGGCAACAGCACAGAACCCTGCCAAGTTCTGCACGCTCCAGGTTTAAACACTTTTCGGCACAGCACTTCCACCTGCTCCCAGGGCTCAGGGGGACACCTCCCACCGCTCCTGGCAGACATGGACAGTGGGCATGGTGCTTCTCAGGGTGGAGGAACCCGGACAACCCTGTTATGGGCACACAGGAAATAAACACAGTGCCCTGACTGCCCCAGGGTGACCGAGAATGCCCCCCGGCGCTCCAGGGCTGAGGGGGTGGAGCAATGGGCGCAGGTTATTTTCAAATTCATGAGCTGCCTATCTTTGTTGAAACAGCACTTTGCAGAGGTTAGAGAAAACCTGTAACCTCATGAATTTTAGGGGTTCACTGTAACAGGGAACTGATAATATGAAGGTATTAATTTTTTATCCCCGCCATGAAGTCTGTTTCCTTACACATTGAACCAAATTAGTTTCTATTGATATTGTTGCCTTTATTTGTACGAGGTACTTGGCTGCACACACCACTAGTGATTTGCTTTGGTCATAAATCTTGTTAGGCAGTTTGACTGCTATGTATATTCGAATGGGGTTTCTATAAAAGGGAACAGAAGATTTTCTGGTCTTTAACACAATGCTACTGACCCAGTCATATTTGAGATTTATCAGCTGATTTTACTGTTCTAATATGAATGATCTGTTGTTCTCTGTGATTTTCAACATTTTCAGACAAAGGCAATGTGCTGGGTTTGCTGTGGCCATTTTTTTCCTGGAAGTGGGGGGACTATGGAGGAGGCTTTTCTTCGAGAAGTTGCTGATAGCCTCCCTCATAGCTAGCAGAGGTAATGCCAGCCAGCTCCTGGCTGGACCCGCTACTGGTCAAGGCCAGGCCAATCAGGAGAGATAGAGATGCCTCTGTGATAACATATTTAAGAACAACAAAAAAAAAGTAACGGAAGAAGAAGATGGCTGCCACAGAGGAGCCGTGAGAAGTGGTAACAGCAATGCAGGCACCAAGGCCAGGGCCGATGTAGGGGAAGGAGGTATTCTAGGTGTCTCCCTGCAGCTCGCGGTGAGAACCGTGGTGAAGCAGGCTGTCCCCCTGCAGCCCATGGAATGGAGAGAACACAGGGATGCAGAGATCCACCTGTGATCCGTGAAGGAACCCACGCTGGAGCAGGAGGATAGTGAAGTGAGGCTGCAGCCTGTTGGAGCCCACATTGGAACAGAGTCCAGGAAAGACGTGTAGCCCATGGAGAAGAGTCCATGCTGTGTGGCAGAACTGTACCTGGTAGGATCTGTGTGCTTTGGGATGGGACCACATTGAAGCAGTGCATCCAGTGCTCAAAGAACTGCACCCTGTGGAGTGACCCCCGGGCAGCAGAGTATAAAAGAGCTGTTGCCCCGGGATGAAAGACTTTCTCCTGTGGTGGGGGGTGGGACCCTCTGAAAGGCAGAGAAATGACTCCCTACCCTGAGCTGTGGCAGAAAAACACCAGCTTCCTGGCTTTCCCCTACTCCTGTCTTCCCCTGCCTCCTGGAGGAAAGGTGGAATGTGGTATCTGTTGTAAAAGACGTAGGGGTAGGGGAGAAGGCTGCCTTTAATATGATACTTCTCATGTTGAGCTCTGATATTGTTAGAAATAAATCCTTTACATTCCTCATCTTGGAGCTTGTTTTGCCTGTGACAGTAAAAGATTTCTAATAGTCCTCATTCCTGTTGTAGCAAAAACCCTTCAGGGTTTTTTTTCCTTTTTCTCTCTCTTCCCCTCTTTGCATGCGGGGGGCAGGAATGAGGCAAGAGAGTGGTTGTGGGTGAATCTCTGGCATCCAGCCAGGGTCAAACCACGATAGGCAGCAGTTTATTTGCTGATGAATTTAGGATAATCCCCTGTCATAGGGTGTTTGCTGTCCTAGGGGATTGATAATAGGATATTGAACTTTTCAATCCTAAACTATTGAATTTTCATCCTTTACCACAGTAGCTGCAGAGAATCTAGTATCTAAATGGCCTTAAGGACTGTTTGGCAACCTCAGTTTATGGTAACTGAGTGAATTTCCATTCCTTCCTTGCTCAAGAGTGATGAGCCTTTCCTCCAAACTTTTAAATTGTTATTTTACTCTAATATGCCCTCTAAAACCTTTGAAATGCATGTGGTATTATTTCTTTTTTCTGACAAGAATCACAGAATCAACTAGGTTGGAAAAGATCTCTGAGATCATCAAGCCCAACCTATGACCGAACATCGCCCTGTCAACTAGATCATGGCACTCAGTGTCACATTCAATCTCTTCTTAAATACCTCCAGGGATGGTGGCTCCACCACCTCCCTGGACAGCCCATTCAAATCCCCAGTCACTCTTTCTGTGAAAGAAATTCTGTGCCCTCTTGTGCTATTGCTTGTTGCCTGGAAGAAGAGACTGAACCTCACCTGGTTCCAACCTCCTTTCAGGTAGTTGAGAGCTTATCACTCTTCAGAGAGTGATAAGCTTTTCCCTAAGCCTCCTCTTCTCCAGACTAAACAACCCCAGCTCCTTCAGCCAATCCTCATTGAACTTGTGCTTCAGACCCCTCACGAGCCTTTTTCCCTGTCTTTGGATATGGTCCAGCAGCTCAATATCCTTCCTAAACTGAGGGGGCGAGAACTGGGCACAGTACTCAAGGTGTGGCCTAACCAATGCCAAGTACAGGGGAAGAATCACTTCCCTATTCTTGCTGACCACACTATTCCTGTTACAGACTAGGATGCCACTGGCCTTCTTGGCCACGTGGGCACACCGCTTGCTCATGTTCCATTACCTGTCAGTCAGTGCCCCCAGGTCCTTTTCTGCCCATTTGCTCTCTAGCCACTCTGTCCCCAGCCTGTAATGCTCCATGGGGTTGTTGTGGCCAAAGGGCGGGATCAGGCACTTGGTCTTGTTGAATCTCATGCTGTTGGATTCAGCCCATCTATCCAGCCTGTCCAGGTCCTGCTGCAGAGCCCTCCTACCCTTCAGCAGATCAACACTCCCCTCCAACTTGGTGTCATCTACAAACTTGCTAATTATGACTCCATCCCCTCATCCAGATCATCAATAAAGATATTAAACAGGATCGGGCCCAACACTGATCCTGGGGGACACCACTAGTGACTGGCTACCAGCTGGATGTGGCACCATTTACTGCCACTCCCTGGGCCCATCCATCCATCCAGTTCTTATCCAAGCGCAGAGTGCACCTGTCCAAGCCATGGTCTGCCAGCTTTTCCAGGAGTTTGCTATGGGAGACAATGTCAAAGGCTTTGGTGAGGTCCACATAGACTACATTCACAGCCTTCTCCTTATCCATCAGGTGAATCACCTCATCATAAATGTAGGTCAGGTTGATCAGGCAGGTCCTGGTTCTCTCCCTTCTAAATCCATGCTGGCTGGGTCCTATCCCCTGACTGTCCTTCAGGTGTCATGTGATTGCTTGCAAAATGATCTATAAGAGAAACGCTCAAGTTAGCTGCGGTGAGTGGGAATGAGAAGTAGGAGGGTAAAACAAGACTAATGAATTGAGTTATGCCTATTTTAGAAATTACTGGTTCCTTTTCTCTGCACTAGCATGCTTCCTGGAACAGGTCTTGGTTAAGTTTCGAGGCTTGCTTGTGAGGCATCAATTTCACAGGTTCACACAGGTTCACAAGTTATTCTGAGTTGGAAGGGACCCACAGGATCATCTAGTCCAACTCCCAAGCAAACACCCACCCAGGGATCAGGCCCACAGGCATGGAACCACGGGCACTGCACTCCATCCATCCAAGCCTTCCACCATCTAGACCATGTTGCTGAGCTCCTCATCCAGTCTTTTCATAAACACCACCAGGGATGGTGACTCCACCACCTCCCTGGGCAGGCCATTCCACATTCTTCCTCACACCCCGCCCTCCTTTCCAGACTCTACCTCCTGCCCTGCAGCAGCGCAGGGAGACAGGGAATGGGGATTATGGTCAGATCATCACAGATTGTTTCTGACACTGTTCAGGGAGAGGAGTCCTTCCCCTGCTCTAGGGTGGGGTCGCTCCTGTGGGAGACGGTCCTCCATAAACTTCTTCAATATGAGTCTTTCCCACAGGCTGCAGTTCTTCACTAACCACTCCAGCATGGATCCCTTTCCACAGAGTGCACCCCTTCAGGCTCAGCCTGCTCTAGTATGGGCCCCTTACAGGGTCACAAGTCCTACCAGGAAGCCTGCTCTAATGTAGGCTTCTGTTTCCACAAGTCCACAGGTCCTGCTGGGAACCTATTCCACTGTGAACTTCCCTTGGACTCACAGACTTCTTTCATGCATCCACATGCTCCAGCGTAGGTATCCTCCACAGGCTGTAGGTGGATCTCTGCAACCCTGTTGATCTCCATGGGATATGGGGGACAGACTGCATTACCATGGTCTTCACCATGGCCTGCAGGGGAACCTCAGCTCTGGTGCCTGAAGCACATCCTCCCTCTCCTTCTTCACTGCCCTTGATGTCTACATTGCTGTTCACATGTTATCACTCTGACTGCAGTTATATATGCACAGTAACTTTTCTTTCCTCCTTAAATATGTTATCACAGAGGCGTTACTACCTCATGTGATTGACTTGACCTTCACCAGCAACAGGTCCATCCTGGAGCCAGCTGACATTGGCTCTCTTGGACATGGGCAGAAACTTCTGGCAGCGTCTTACAGAAGCCACCCATGTATTCCCTCCTCTATCTAAACCTGGCCATGTAAACCCAATGCACTGTCTGTTTTCCTCATAGGTAAATTCTTATTTGCACAATATCGGAATGATTACGAGGCTCCCCAGAAAAGCCCAGATGTCACAAATGGGAAAATACATGGAAATCTATGTAGCCTAACCCTGAAGAAAAGCAGCCTTTCTGGTAATTTTTTGTGGCTGGTCCCAAGATAGGAGGTGCTTTCTACTATTTCCATGAACATAAGACTCCTTTGAATTTTTTAACTGAAGTTATTTTTGGAAATAACATATCTGTGTTATATGCCTAAAATGAGCCTCAGGTTTGCCTCATCTAAAAACAGTGAAAAGAGGAGTGTGAATTTGCTCATCTATGAAATTTATTCTTCCCTGAATACATGTTTTTTAAGGCTCAGGGAAGCATTTTCTGCTTCCAGCACACAAGAAAGCAGTAGTTTTGATTGACCTCATTTACCTTGGTAAACTGGGCAGCTTTCTGACCAAGCTGAAAAAATACATAGGAAGAAGATCAATGTTACTCGTAGTGTGGTGGGAAGAAATCTGCTGAAACATCTCCCTCTATGCTGAGGAAGAGATGTGTTCTTCTGTGTGGAAATCCCTACCCCCTCCTGTGATTGGGTTGTGGTCTCATTTGTTGAAGTCAGTTACATTGTAGTGGTGTCAATCGCTGGAGAATTGGGCTCTCTAGGTGAACGGATTTAGAGAAAACAAAAATAAAAAAAAAGCATTGGTTACTTATGATCAGCATGTACAGCTGTGGCAGAAGTCTGTTTCTTTTATTTACACCTTTCAAAAAGGAGGTTGTGTTTAGTGGTGTGTTGCTACAGCAGCATTTCACTGCTTATTGTGGCATATAATTAGAGATTTTACATTTTGATATGCCAAGGAGTGCATTCTCTCCACAAAAAATTTTAAGGTGATAATCACTTTTATTGCTGGAATTTCATTCATGGGAATAGTGAAAAAACTCAAGTGACATTTATAAAGAACCTATCTACTATCCCCTCAGGTTAGTGTTCACACCCATGAATTAATTGGAAGAATAAAGGGTAGACCTTTAACTACACTCCAGGTCCCATCTTGGTCCCTTAACCTGTATGGGTAATGCAGCCTGCAAGTCATGTGCCTTTTCCACTTGAAGTCGGTGCTGAGAACAGTCATTGACTGGAGTATAATTAAAATTGGACTCTCAGAGGATGATGTATTTTCTTAGTAGGGTTCTGTAATTATGCGTTAACTGGTTGTCTCCTGTGCTTGGGACAGTAAAAGCACAGAATTTATTTATTCTCCCTGTATTTTTGTGGGAAGGCCAAGGGATATTTTTGAAGCAGACCTCCTATTCAAAAATCCATAAATCCACGTTGTGCATTCATATATGACATACCACATGGCTTCAGGTACAGTACGAAAATTATCCAAATAAGACCAATCAAACCATTCCAGTAATCTGGAAATATCTCTCAAGAGAAGAAGGAAGGTATTTTCTTCTACTATACTTTGCTATCATAATGGACATCTAAAAGTGTAATAAAAAAAATGGCTGACTTCTCTGTATTTTTTTTGCCTCACAGTTAATAAATTTACCAGTGGATGGCAGCTCAAAATATTGTAACATGAATGGTATTTTGGATCATGCTGAGGCTCAGCAATGTTCCAGATGAAGCACATAGCCCTGCTGGACCTGGTCCACAAACTCTGTGGTGTGTTGTCCTTGTCAGTCCTCCCTGCCATACCCACAGGGCTCTGATGACGTTATTGCTGGGCTTCACACAAGCTAAAGCTCATAAAGCTGAAATTTTGCTTCATATGAAGGTGGTAGTCACAGTCAATGAGTTTAACAGATGCAGTAGGCTCTCTTGGTGCAGTCAGGGAGCTTAAGGAATCAGAATTTTTTCCAAGATAGAAAAGAAGATTGTTACATGAAACTTTGGGGTGGGGAGGGGTTTGTTTGCTTTTTCCCCCTTGTTTTAGAGGGTGGAATTTTAGAGCATATGCAGAGGCCTCAAAGTTTTGTTTGAGATGGTTATTTTAGGATGCTCTCACAAGCTCTGTGGACTGAAAGAAGCTGGGCAGAGGCAGGAGGTGGGAAATGGGCACTATTATGTAAAAATACATACAGAACAATCAGAATGTAGGTGTAAAACAAAAGCATCAATCACCTCTCCTTCTCCCGGAGGCAAAGCTATTGCACTCGCTTGGTGAGTACAAGAACCAAATTTCTGCTGAAGTCTATAAAAAAAGTACTATACTGTAAAGATAGAGTGAAATATTTTGGTTTTCCCCTGTGTGGATAAACTTTTTCCCTCCTGGTATGGATATGGTTTTACTGTACAGCTGCATTTGTTTACATGTGTTCCTGGAACTGTGAAAAATTCTTTGCCTAGATTTATAGGTTGGTATTTATACAGTGGTTTGGCTTCTCCTAAAGTTTTCTTCCCCAAACAAATCCAGTTCCTTTTGGTACATGAAGTGTGTGTGACAGTGGTGCTGCCCTGTGTGTTTTGTAGCCTAACCTGTACTTCGGCATTCCTTCCCTCTATTCCTCTCTCCTCCTACCTGCTGGAAACTGGGTAAGTATAGAATGTGCACAGAAGCAGATAAATCATTGCTTTGTTTTCTCATGTCCAGGTGATCAGTGGTGGTGTTTTTCAAGCAGGAGGATTACCAAGAGAGTGTTCCAGATAGAATTTGTGCTTACAGAAGTGAGACAAACCATCAACTGCATAAGATGGTGTGTCCAGAAATGTGCCTACGGGGAGGTGAGAGGAAGCAAAGCTGACAAGGAAAGAAGATTGATCATATTCATGTTTTTAAAGAAATGTGCACTGTAACATGGTGTGGAGCAGCTTTTCGCTATTTAGCAGACATGGTCAGAATGCACGTAGCTTTGGGGGAGTGGGTGCAGTTTCTCTAAAGCAATATTTAAAGGCATCCCTGGAAGGAAGCCATACTTGACCATGAAATGGAGAGTGTTTATGCATATGTGAATACAGATACAGTGCATTTTCTCTCTCCTGTATGTTCCTTTTCCAGTTCCAGAGAAAAGTTGCTCCTGTGGCTTTTCCTGTCAGCAATAAATGGGAAAACTCTCGCCCAGACCTTTGGCTCTGCTTAGGTGAAAGTTCCTCCTGCTTCATCTCTAAGATGAAAGATATCTCTTACAGCTTTTTTTCTGAATCAAAGGGAACAGTCGATCCATTGCTCTCTCTCTCTCTCCACCCCCAATCCCTGCCTTCTCCCTCTCTCTTTTAACATCACACAGAAGAAGCTGACAAGAGGTGGATAAGACTGTAAGTTATTTAAAATGATAATTGGCTTATTTTCAAGCTACTGGTAATAAGGATAAAGCAGATATACACCACATGTTCTTAACTTTAAACACATTACTAGTCTGAGCCATTTAATGGAGACTCATTTCTGGCTTCCTCTTCATTTGAAAGAGTTTAATTAGGTAGGAAGTAGCTATTGAGAAACAGTGTCCTGAATTTACTGAGGGTATAATTCTGAATTTGGCTTTGGCTTTGGCTTCAGATCTGTCTGAATAAGACTAGCCTGAGGAATTCAGAGCTTTCTGTTCTTGAGGTTTTCCTTCAGCAGCTTACAAATGTCGCTGTTTATGACACTGGCAACGCTGGAAGCTATAAATCTATTGCTCCAGAAATTATTTTTATAATGTACAGCCATTCAATTTCAGACAGAGTAAATCAAAAAGAAAAACAGTTGAGTAAATTCTGACTCTACTATGAATAAAAATGTCCATTTTTTTTGTTCAGCCAAATTCTGGGAGCTAAATTTCAGTGCAAGCAATTTTATTTTCAGCTAACCCTCTCTGCCTGCAATTAGTCTGAATAGATTTCAAGTGGTTTTGAAATTATCCCAGATCCACTTCTTTTGATTTTTAAATTCAGCCATTCATCTAGTAGATTAAAGGGCTTCATTTCTGATGGGTCAAATTCCATTTATCATGTGTATTTGTTGATATTGCAACTGTCAACCTGTATAAGAATGATTTAAGAGAAACAAATGATCTAACCAGTAAAACTAACTCAGGAAAATATCAGCCAGAATTGCTTCTCCCAGGATATGGGAGTGGCTGGAATAATCTGGGGTCACGCTGCAGAGGAACATTTAAAGCAAGCAAGAACAAAATGTTAAAGTGAAAGGGGAACCCTGTGGTTTGATCAAGTCTCCCAGTGAAAATAAAAAGAAAACACTTAATCTGTCTTTAAAATATATGAAGTGAATCAGCCTCTGTAAGGAGCCTTACTGAGCAGAGCTATTAAATTACTGAGAACTCATTTAATGGTCCATCACATGTTGTTTAATAGACTCACCCAAGGAACCAAACTGATGAGCAGGAGGGATGAGCTGTGTGCGTGGGCCATTCCTGTGTCCTGTGTCCTCCCATGAGCTGTATCAGAATTGAGATGCACTATTTCATGTCTTCAGCTATCATTATTTCATGTTTAAACTGCAGTAGGACCAAAAGTTAAAAGGCTCATGTTAATCACTCCCAGGTGCTAGATACTCTACAAATAGTTTTTAAAGGATTCCCACTGCTCCAAATAGAGACTGTAAAACCGATGAAGATTTTATAATAAGTAAATAAAAACTGTGACACACTTGAAGTGTTTAGTAAAATCAACTGATTGAAATTCTGGATTTTAATTTTCTAGCGATCTGCTGTTCCAGTATTCCTCCTCATTTGCACAAATTGGTTTCTTTCCCATTCTCTCTTCTGTCATTATTGAATTTTTGTCTTTAGACTGTAGAAGCATCTCCTTGCCTGTTTTGCTAAGTGTGAATGTAGATTTTAGTTTCAATAAGTGAAGATAGGCACTGCAGAAGGATTGAAAGAAGCAGTCTCTTTTGTAGGATGAAAGAAATCCAAAGAAGAGTGTAAGTTGTAATGGAACAGAAGTGTGTTCTCTTTAAACTGCATGTTTTGCATTTCATATTCTTTCACAAGTTCACACAANCACTATATTATACTATAGCAACAGTTATGGAGATGAAGCCTTTAATATGATTCTGTTTAGGACAAAGAGTTACCTGCAGCAGATGTAACTCCATTTTTCTCCAAAATTCAGGAGACGAGATATGTACAAACCATAGGTTAGAATAGCAGTGCTATTCTTGCAATGTGGATTTTAACTTGGGCAATGTGACTTCACCCTCAGGCTCTCTGTCAGCTGCTATTCCAACTTAACTCCCAAGTTACCTTACTACTTTAGCCTGAATTCATCAGATTGGTTGAGGCAGCCCAAGACAAGAATATACTCTTTTTTGTGGAATAGATGTCCTTATTTTTAATCAACTAAAAGTCACTGAATACCACCAAGACATCTCAGTTTTGTTTTATCCTATAAATCCAGCTTGTACAATTCTAGCCTTCCGAGACTTTTTCTGGTGCTCTTTTCTTTTTGTCTTCTATAGACAAGTGACAAAGGAAAATGGAAACTCCAATGAACAACTTCGAAAGTGTGCTAGTAAGAAACTCTATTAACTGATCTTCTTATCTCACTCCTTTGGGATCACATGTATTCCTGGGAATTGCTGTGCTATGTGTACAGTAGTTCAATCAGAGGAGCTGGGTGACTGATATAGCAGAGTAAGAAAGGTCAAAATGGGAGTGAAGTTAAAATTCAGCATAGTAATATCTATTGTTCTGAATGTCACTGAGGACTCATCTTATGTAAACCCAACACAAGGAAGAGATTTTTTTAATGGTTTATAGGATTGCATTTCAGGGAGGAGTGATTAAAGAGTGAATTCAGCCGGCTTATGGTGGTGTTGCTGAATGGAGTAATTCCCCTACTTTAATCTGCATGTTCCCATGCCCTTTCTTGTTTGAAAAACAACAATTATGTGATTGCATGAAGATGAAGATCAGGAATCAGATCTGATCTGTCTGAGAAGTGTTTGGTGGGGGAATGAGTTAAGTCTTGATTCTCAGCTAGATCTGTGTTGCTGCAGCTTAATAGATGAATGATGATGCTGACACAAAGCTGAGGCTCAAGTCTGTAGTTCAGGTTTAGGAGAAGAGTGTGAAACACTTTCTCTTGGTAGGTAGTCTACTGTGGATTGGCTTTAATAAACCATAGAATCGGACTTGTAGAACATGATGCAAGGATAGAAGTGTCAAAAGCATCCTTCATTTATGGTATATGGTTTTGAAACATACTTTTCACAGGGTTGGTTGAGAAAATAAAGAAAAGAAGTAACAGGTCATCCTCTGTTAACCGGAGATACCCCAAGGATGAGTCTGAGGCGATTGTTGATCCGAGGGTCCTTGCTGCATAGGGTAGCAACAAATGAAAACGGATGCTTTAAAATCTTAAGCCTGTTATATTAGCTATATTCCTTCTCTAGAGAAAAAAAATGTACATATATAAAAAAACTTATTAATTTAGATATGTGCCAGTGCTGGTGGGATAGGAGAGAGTGATTTACAGTATGTAAGCAAACATGATGTTAATTTCTATTTCTTACCCCTACTCCACTANTCAGTTCCATTTTTGTCAATCAGTGCATAGCTGCTGTATGACATACCATACACATATAGTGTATATATATATATATATATATATATGTATATATATATATGTACACTATATTATACTATAGCAACAGTTATGGAGATGAAGCCTTTAATATGATTCTGTTTAGGACAAAGAGTTACCTGCAGCAGATGTAACTCCATTTTTCTCCAAAATTCAGGAGACGAGATATGTACAAACCATAGGTTAGAATAGCAGTGCTATTCTTGCAATGTGGATTTTAACTTGGGCAATGTGACTTCACCCTCAGGCTCTCTGTCAGCTGCTATTCCAACTTAACTCCCAAGTTACCTTACTACTTTAGCCTGAATTCATCAGATTGGTTGAGGCAGCCCAAGACAAGAATATACTCTTTTTTGTGGAATAGATGTCCTTATTTTTAATCAACTAAAAGTCACTGAATACCACCAAGACATCTCAGTTTTGTTTTATCCTATAAATCCAGCTTGTACAATTCTAGCCTTCCGAGACTTTTTCTGGTGCTCTTTTCTTTTTGTCTTCTATAGACAAGTGACAAAGGAAAATGGAAACTCCAATGAACAACTTCGAAAGTGTGCTAGTAAGAAACTCTATTAACTGATCTTCTTATCTCACTCCTTTGGGATCACATGTATTCCTGGGAATTGCTGTGCTATGTGTACAGTAGTTCAATCAGAGGAGCTGGGTGACTGATATAGCAGAGTAAGAAAGGTCAAAATGGGAGTGAAGTTAAAATTCAGCATAGTAATATCTATTGTTCTGAATGTCACTGAGGACTCATCTTATGTAAACCCAACACAAGGAAGAGATTTTTTTAATGGTTTATAGGATTGCATTTCAGGGAGGAGTGATTAAAGAGTGAATTCAGCCGGCTTATGGTGGTGTTGCTGAATGGAGTAATTCCCCTACTTTAATCTGCATGTTCCCATGCCCTTTCTTGTTTGAAAAATAACAATTATGTGATTGCATGAAGATGAAGATCAGGAATCAGATCTGATCTGTCTGAGAAGTGTTTGGTGGGGGAATGAGTTAAGTCTTGATTCTCAGCTAGATCTGTGTTGCTGCAGCTTAATAGATGAATGATGATGCTGACACAAAGCTGAGGCTCAAGTCTGTAGTTCAGGTTTAGGAGAAGAGTGTGAAACACTTTCTCTTGGTAGGTAGTCTACTGTGGATTGGCTTTAATAAACCATAGAATCGGACTTGTAGAACATGATGCAAGGATAGAAGTGTCAAAAGCATCCTTCATTTATGGTATATGGTTTTGAAACATACTTTTCACAGGGTTGGTTGAGAAAATAAAGAAAAGAAGTAACAGGTCATCCTCTGTTAACCGGAGATACCCCAAGGATGAGTCTGAGGCGATTGTTGATCCGAGGGTCCTTGCTGCATAGGGTAGCAACAAATGAAAACGGATGCTTTAAAATCTTAAGCCTGTTATATTAGCTATATTCCTTCTCTAGAGAAAAAAAATGTACATATATAAAAAAACTTATTAATTTAGATATGTGCCAGTGCTGGTGGGATAGGAGAGAGTGATTTACAGTATGTAAGCAAACATGATGTTAATTTCTATTTCTTACCCCTACTCCACTATCTGCCATTTCTTCTGAGGTTGGGGAAAGAAATTCTGAAACCATCTTCCAGTCCCTCCAAAAAACCTCAACCCACTGTATCACCTGTCATTTATCTAAGAAAAAACACAATGGAAAGCCTATGCTGTGTGCTGTTTGTACCCTGGCTGAAATAATTATCTGTAGCTGGTTTGGTATGACTGTGTCTGTGGGTCCCACATAGGAAGAGCAGAAGGCCAAAGACCTTACTGTTTACTGGAAAATAGATGGCTGGACAGAGCTGAGAGCTCCTTTCATTGTGTTTGAGAGAAAAGCTGCAGAGTGAGCTTTTACAAGGTGTCAGAGGAGCTGGTGTCTGCTGGAAGGCTGGTTTCTGAATGCCACCTCTTGAGGAGAAGCTGCAGTTGAGACTTGTGCTCAGCTACCTGACACAAATCCGTGGGAAGGCAGCTCTCATTGGTTTCTCACAACTGCTTCTCAGTACAATATCTTTTCTAGTTCTTAAGTGGCTTCTTCTGATGAGTGGAATAACTATTACCACAACTTTTACCCAAACTTACTGTGAAAATCTATACAGATCATGAATTTTGGTCTAGCATAAGTTCCTTAAATGACCTTGCATTCTGTAGAGGCCTGAAACAATATTTAGAGGCAGGGTTAGGCTTACATCTGAAATCTGAACAATTTCACCTTTTTTTTTTCCTCTTTTTCTTCCCCCTCCAATCCCTATTTTCCTTTTTTTCTTAGTAGATCTAAAAAATGTTACAAACTCCTAACAGCAGCACTTATTGACAAATATTGCCACTTAATCCCTGCCAAAATTGATTCTTCAAAGTTCAGTGTGGTATTATTTTTGCTGTAAGTAACTCCACATTGAGAGACCAGTAATTTTTCCCTGAAGGAGGTATGAGGCATTCCTGCTGATGCTGAAGTGTTAAAAAATATAGAGAACTGTGTCTTTTTTAAAAAGTGATTCTGTGCTTCCTGGATCAGTGAGTCCATGTACAGAAGCAGTTGTTTTTCTTTGCTATTTTCAACTCTTCTCTTTTGTGACTGGAATTACAGCCTGCAGGAAGTTCCCTAGCAGCTCAATACTGATAATCTCCTACTAACAATTCCAAACAATTAAGAAATGTCCTAATTTATAGGGGGACAAAACCTGTTGCTGTGAGAATAATTAATTGCTGTTTTGAAAAACATATTTATAATAAGGATACACTCACATATTAATTACCTAGTTTTAGACTATCTGTCTCTTCTCAAATAAGACATATTTAGAAATGTAATTGAATCACATTGCACACAACATATCAAAAGTCACTGGTACAATGGTGAGAATACACAGTACAACATGGAAAAAGGTGGATTTTGTACATGAGCAAAAAAAAATCTCAATTTGTTTTTCCTCTTAGTTATATAGTGTTCATCACTGAATACAGAATTTTCTTAGGAGTGTATAGACAAGTTGCCTACAGGACAACTGGACTTTCTGAACTGGTAGATGGGATAGGGGTGCAGTATAACCCCCTGTAATCCAGGAGGAGGTAGTTAGAGACTTGCTGAGCTGCTTGGATCCTCACAAGTCCATGGGACCAGATGAGATCCATCCTAGGGTGATGAAAGAGCTGGTAGATGAACTTGCTAAGCCGCTCTCCGTAATTTACCAACAGTCCTGGCTTATCAGTGATGTACCAGAAGACTGGAAATTGGCTAGTGTGACACTCCTCCACAAGAAGGTCAGGAAAGATGATCTGGGTACTTATAGGCCAGTCAGCCTGACCTCAGTCCCGGGTAAAGTCATGGAACAGATAATCCTGAGCACTATTAGGTAACACCTGCAAAATAACCACAACATTAGATCTAGTCAACATGGATTTAGGAGAGGTAGGTCCTGCCTGATGAACCTGATCTTTTATGAACTGGTGACTTGCCTAGTTGACGATAGAAAGGCTCTGGATGTTGTGTACTTGGATCTTACCAAAGCCTTCCACACAGTTTCCCATGGTAAGCTTCAGAAGAAACTCTCAGAGGGTGGATTGGATAGGATCCTGTGCATTCTGTGCTGGGTTAGGAACTGGTTGGATGGATGAGCCCAGAGAATGTTGGTTTTTCACTCTCTGTGAAAAAACTCTTCCTAACATTCAGCCTAAACCTTCCCTGGCGTAGCTTAAGGCCATGTCACAGGTTCACAGGTTCACAGGTTCCTCTGAGTTGGAAGGGACCCAGAGGATCATCTAGTCCAACTCCCAAACAGCCTCCCACCAACTAGACCCTGTCACTCAGCTCGTCATCGAGTCTTCTCTTAAACATCTCCAGGGATGGCGACCCCACCACCTCCCTGGGCACACCATGCCAATGAGAGATCACTCTCTCTGTGAAAAAATACTTCCTAACATCCAGTCTAAACCTCCCCTGGCGTAGCTTAAGGCCATGTCCTCTTGTTCTGGTGTCGTCAGCCTGAGAGAAGAGATCTGCACCTATTCGACTACAGCCTCCCTTCAGGTAATTGTAAACAGCAATGAGGTCCCCTCTGAGCCTCCTCTTCTCCAGGCTGATCAGTCCTAGCTCCCACAGTCACTCCCCATAGGGCTTATTCTCCAATCCTTTCACCATCCTTGTCGCTGTTCTCTGGACCCTCTCAAGNCACTAGTGACTGGCCGCCAGCTGGATGTGGCACCATTTACCAACACTCTTTATGCTCATCCATCCAACGAATTCCTAACCCAGTGCAGAATGCTCCTATCCTATCCATGCTCTGAGAGTTTCTCCTGAACCTTACCATGAGAAATGGGGTCAAAGGCTTTGCTAAGGTCCAAGTACACAACATTCACAGCCTTTTTTTCGTCAACCAGGCAAGTCACCAGTTCATAAAAGGAGATCAGTTTGGTTGGGCAGGACCTATCTCTCCTAAACACATGTTGACTAGATCTAATGTCGTGGTCATTCTGCAGGTGCTGATTCTATGATCTATCTCTTCCTGTTGGTATGCTCAGGGCTTTAATACCACAGCATATTGCCCAAATGAGATAATCTAAAAGTTGTGCTGTTTCTTTTGACTTGGAAACTGTCAGTGTCACTTGAAACATTTCAGCTGAATTCAGTGGATGTAGAAGCAGAATCTAAATATCCAGAGAAGCGTCTACTCCAAATTCGTCCTCACTGAGATATGTTCATATGTGCTAAATACTTTCTAAAGCATTAGGCAATAACACAAATAACCAGCAGGGAATAAGGGCAGTTGCGCAGGCAATGAGAACCAGTCTTAAAAATTTATTAATGTAATTTGCACATTATATCAATCTGTGATAAATAAAAATACTAGTGAGAGAAAATAGTAAGTTAAAGTACAACTGGCTGACAGAGAAAATTGCTAAAAATAAAGGCCTCCAAGGAAAATATACAGAGAAAAATAGATAAGGATTTAACTTGAGAAATAAGTATATAGATGAAGTGGGAAATAATTCAGGTACAAAATTCAGATGAAGGGAAAGACCAAGATGCTACCTTGAAAAGAATTGGAGGTAACAGAGAGATCTAGAGGTGACACTGAACAGCAAATGAGACATGACTTTACCTCTCATTTATATATTATATGATATGACAATAAAAGGGATGAGAACTACCTTTAGGCTATCTGAAGATATGAGGGAGATGTGAAAGTCCTTCTCTCTGTGTGACAAGACAGAAACTATTTCATTCAACTCTGAGCATCTTGTTACCAAAATATGGTATTGAAACGTGATCGTAAGAAAGAGACACCAGCAAAAATCTCAACAATGACAAAGGAATATACCAGGCTTAACTGAATCATAATTAAATGAGTTTCATGATAATCTGTGTTGGAAAGGGTTACGTGCTGGGAAGTAATGTGAGGAGATGTAATCACATGAAATTAAAGAAAGAAAAATTAGATGCAGTATGATGAATAATTTGAACAGAACAGACTGAGCAATTGTGGGTAAAAAAGAGATTTTGGCCAAAGACACCGGGGAAAATCCTCATCTTTACACATTTTTAATGTCCACAGAACAGACGGAGTCAGGTTTTTAATATCTCATTTAAAAGATGCATGCAGATGGTGTTTTTTCATGCATTTGAAATATGAATTCCTACATTTTGATTATGTTGTCGTTAGCAGTAGCCTTATGTGGTAATTAGGAAGCTGTTTCCTAACGTGTGAGAGAGAGATATATTGAGAAAGGAGGATGTTATCCCTTTGTTTCCACAGGGATATAATCAAGTGTAACCAAAAACATCATCAAAACAGTAGAAGAAATTCAAACAATGACTATGCTAACTGGAAACTGCTCATTGTTCAGTGAAAAACAGCTGATCTTCATAAGAAAAGGCTGCATTATTTGCCAGTACCCATTCTGGCCAAGAGAGAAAAGGAAATTCCATGAAAAAAGGGTTTTGCCTGTGATAAATGCCAAATCCTTCTTAGGTGAGTAACTTTGAATTAATATCCACTTAGAAATAAAGCTATATCTGAAAGAATATTCCAAGTAGGTTTTTAAAACAGAAGAGAAAAAGCTGAATACCATGAAACATGCTGTGTGACATAGGAGAAAGCAAGACTGAGAGCACTGTGGGAATATTTCCTCTCTGGAAAGCAGATGCTTCTTCAAGAATAGCATGTTCAAGAATCAGTGAAGAATGAGGCCTGCCTGCTGCCCACTCTTTCTACTGAAAAACCTTTTCAGTTCTCAGAAAATTAAGAACAAAGCAAATAGCAAACCTGAACTCCTAGGCACTCCTGGAAAGTGAAACAATGAGTTTCTCTACATGACACATTTGTTCCAAGCCACAGACTGTGCGTGTGTGATTTTTGTTATTGTCATTCTTAGCTTTAGGACTATGTGTGTTTTATGGTAGGTGAGTTTCTGTATCTTTTACAGCATCTGTTAAATATGCAATTATGCCTGTACCAAAATATGCCCAAGACTTTGCCAACCAAGCTGTGTTTGGCCAGGATAGCTCTCACTTTTGGAGGTTGGAGTGCTTCTGCTCCTGTTTGTACCTCTCTGCAGCTATTATCATTAGTGCCTGGAGAATGAGTCTCCAGGCCAGATACCAAGCATGCCTGTGGAATCTGGTGCTATAAACAAGAAATTATCGAAGCATGCAAGTCTCCATCTTCACTACCTCTCCTTGAATTATTGTGGTCTTTTGTATACACCCTCTTTTCTTTCTAGTTATCTTTCTTTCAATGTATGAAAGAGCTGCTGACAAGAACCTCTGTATTTCCTGCCCTAACCTTTTTACCTCTCAATTCACTAAATCCCTTTAGTAGTAGTTTTTCAACCTTTTTTGTCGAATTCAAAAACCTGTCTTCACATGGACTAGGCTATCTGTAATATGATCCATACATCTCTCTTTTAATTTGCTTGAAAATTTGATTTCTGACTTTCCATTTTCATCCTAATACTTTCACCGTGATCCTAATTTAATGTGACTTTTCCACCTTCAGTTTCAGACTTTCTCATTAAAACCTGTTTTTTGCATTGATCAATAAGACATCATCTTTCGCCCTTAAAGTCTTCCCTTTAATTGATCCTTTGTGTAGTTAACTAAGAGTTTTCTATGCTTCTCCAGTTCCAGCTGTTTGTATTGCAGGCTCCTTACAGACACGATTCTCTGGAAAAATAACTGGCTTTTCTTCCATTTCTGGTTGGCTGCAACTTCTTTAGGGGAGGAAGTCTTTGGCAGGCTGAATTTCAGCCATGGGGAGGAAAAAGGATCAGACCGCATCTAAGTATAAACAGAGTAGTGGGATTTCCCAGAATTTTTCATGGACTCCTGGTTGACCAAGAGCTAAATGTTTGAAATAAGTATAATTCACCCAAGATCGTGTGCATTGACCAGGTGCACATTGATTCCTCTTTTGAAAACCTCCAGTAACTGTGGTGGAGAAGAGCTTTGTTTTAGTTTGAACTTCTGACATCTTGGGGTTAGGAAGCAGAAGTAATCTCTAAAGTTGGCTGATTGTTTTCCTTTGCAGAGGAAATCAATGGTATTTTAAAAGTAAACTGTGCTGAACATAGGTACTGCAGCACAAATCTCTTTTTTTTCACTCAAGTTGCCACAGCAACATAAAATTTCCTTTCCCCCACATTAGCTTTCCTCAAATATGCTTCACAAATTGTCTTGGAAAAAAAAAAGAAAACCTTATATCATGCTGAAAAATTATGCTGTTTGCTCTCTTAGTATTTAGTTTTCCGTGGAGTTAGGATTATGTATTGGAGCAAAGCTACTTGATGCACAGAGAATGCAGCTTTTGCATATTCATCTTTAAATAAAGGGGTGGAAATAAAAAGTCAAAGCTGAAGTGGCTACTGTTTCTAGACAGGCTGGAGGCCTAGAAAACCCTTTGAGTCGTGTGGAGGTACCCTTAGAGTCCAGTGTGACTGTGGTTTAGACAGCCTAGCTAGCCCCAGCTTTTGGAAGACAAGAAATGACCTATTGGATATATCATTAGGGAACATGCAGTGGCCTTTAGGGAGGGTTTCTTTCATGCTTTTATCTCACACCTTTGCAAGAGTGGTAGCAGGTCGACCAGGTTTCAAATTAATTTTGAATTGAGTGCATATCCATTATCCTATGTGACAGAAGAAAATACTGAAAAGATCCATGTGAAAAAGAGTTTGTCTTAGCCATCCTTTGTTGAAGGAGCCATTAGACTTAGCCTAATTGTTAAAACAATTTTAGTGTGTATTCTTTTAGAATGATTCTATAAATCAAATAGTTCCAGGTTTCTTAAAAAATAATAAATCCCTGTCTGTCTGTAGGGTCATGTTTACCCACCTCACTCTTTCTAGTGCCCCTTGATATGGGGTACATCTGGAGATGTGACAATCATTTGGCACCTTAGCAGCAATGGCTGTGCTGTACAGCATTAGGGTTCAACTGCAATCCCCAGTGTTTATGTACATCAGGAGAGCAATCACTTTTCAGTATTTAAATAAAAGAAACAGTCTTTTCAGTATTTAATAGACCATGGTCACCACTGGGCCTTAGGGGACTTTTCTTCCCACTGCTTTTGGGAAAAGTGTTTTGGTAAGGAGCTCCTTCACTTTTTATGAGGTTGGGTGGAAATGCCAACATGAATACATATATGGAAAAATGGGTGACCAATGGAAGGGTTTGTGACAGCATCCAGCTTTTGTGAGAAGCTTGTTTAACAGCTTGTTATGTCTATTTTTGAATGGCAGAACTTGCAAATAAAGACTAGCATGAAAAAGGTAGATCTGCTGACTTGGAACACTAACAACACCCCCAAAAATCCCCTCATCACCTATATGAGTCATCTAGGTTGGTGTTATGCTCTGGGATATGCTCTCGGTCTCTGTACGGGTGTTAGATGGTGAGTTGGACTAGATGATCCTTGTGGGTCCCTTCCAACTCATAATATTCTGTGATTCTGTGATTCTGTGATATGGGAAACTTGGTAAGTAAAATGGACCTTCCCCATTGCTGCTGCAGTTTCTTCTTACTTTCTTACCAGGACATACATAAGCATATCTAGTAGTAGTAAGGACAGGGGAGGATAGGTTGATTTTTTTTTTCCCTGTGGTGACAAATAGAACACTTAATAGATGACGAATTGAGGAATATTGACTCTCTAGAGACCTAACCAAGTGTGAATCAAGCCAGTTTTCCATGAACATGGACGAAAATACCAGCTGGAGCATGACCTTTCCATTCCTTCTTGTATTTTATCCTGTGTAATAGATATCGATCTATTTTAGAACAACTAATACTTGAACTTAAAAAATACTTGAATATTTGAATACTTGAATAAATAAAAAAACATCACACCACTACCAAACCATCAAGTTTTGTGTAATAAATGCTTTTCTTTGTGGAAAACTACTGTGACATTGAGTACAAGCGGAATTGATAATAATTTAGTTATCCTAAAAAGAACTGAAGAGAGAATTACAACCCTGATCATGCCTCTGGATTTCTGTGGGACCTTTATACCTGTGACATAATGGATTAATTTTGGGGATTAAAATGGGTTTCTGGCATGGAAACAAGATTCTATAGTTGGGATAGGAAAATTCTGTTAAGTAAATATTTTCTATCTTTTTTTCTCAAGGGAAATAAATTTCAAAAGATTCCTGGTGTTTCACATAGTCTTACTATATCATTTTGTCTTACTTATTATCAAAAAGTTGGTGCGATGTTAGATAATATGTCTTGCATGGTAGAAGAACCTTAAGTGTACGCACACACACTTGCATATATGCATACTCAATCTTTCAGTATAGCACTTGCCTTGCAATGGTTTTCTCTTGGGATTTTATTGTAATTTATGAAAATGAATGTCTTACATGTGTAACATCTATAAAGAAATAAAAACTATCATTTATTGTGAAAGCAGATAAATACTCTTCCAGTTTCAAGCACAATAGAGAATAAGAAAGCTTTTCTTTAAATCACTTGGAAAAAGCCAGGGTCAGCCCTTAGTGAGACATTTTCCTAGTTCCTTTTATCACTGACTGACTTATAATTTGCTTCTCTAAGAAGCATTACATTTTTTATGAAATCTTTCCAGCTTTATTTTTTATACCATGGCAAATTATTTCAGAACAGCTTCTTTACATATAACTGTACAGTTATCTGCTCTGTTCTAAAAATACTGTGAATCTGAGGTACTGATTTTGCATTCCCTGAAACCATATCTCAGCCACACAGAACCTCACAGAAGTTAATAGGTTTGACCTAGAATTTCAGGAGCCAACAGTGGAAAATGAATACCATTAGAAAGTCTTGAAAAACACATATCTCATTTCAGAATAATGAAAACATTTTTATTGTTTTGCAGCTGGCTTGAAAGGGGAAGAATTCTGGATGTGTTCTGGTAACTTTTATGACATTTCACATTTTCCAACATTTAAAACTGTTTTATTATTTTAATGAGAAACAAATTTACAATGAAGCTTTACATATGACCATTCCTTCTACTGAAAACCTTCCTTCTTCCATGTGAAGGCAGTCTGTCCTGTCACGAAGTTCCCCACAAACAGGATCCAAGGTGAAATCCTAGTCCTTTTCAGATCAATATAAAAAAAATCCCACTGATGTATCTTGCTGGTATAAATGGAAAATCTAATATAAATGGCGGAGTTAGTTCTTATAGAAGACCAAATCAAAATCAGCATTTTTACATCTGATGAAGGTACACAATGAGGATCTTCTGGTGCTTTGACCAATGTCAATTTGTTATCCTTCACAAGCTGCATTTGGACTTCCTGCGTCCAATTCATCTGTCCAATGCCACAAATACCACACTTTTCACATATGCCTGCTTTAAAGATAAAATCAGAAAAATTAAGCTAAAAGAGAGAATGCTGGCCAAACCACTAATGTTACTTCTAAATGATTGTCTCAAAATAATACTGTTTTTTTTTTAATTTCTGACTTTGCTTCATGTATGGTGTCCATAGGGAAATTAATTTACTTCTGAAAGTGCAACATGTGGAAGTTCACAGGTGTTTTGAGTGTGCAGCTTGATATGCTAAAGTGATTCTACACCATCTTGGAGAAGAAACTAAAGAAAGAAAGGCAAGAGGTTGTCTAAGTAATCCCTGGCTCAGTACAATATTATTTAAAACCATATTAAAGTGATACAGTTATATTCTATTGGCCATATTATAAGATTTGCTCACTTGGTTAGAGAATGTTGCAAATAACACCAAGGTTGTGGATTTGATCCCTGTATGGGCCATTCATTTGAGCTGTACTTAATGATCCTTATGGGTTCCTTCCAACTGAGGATATTCTGTGATTTTGAGATTTTCTTGTTGACTGATGTCATCTTAAAATTTCTCAGTGTGAAAAAAGGCTGTGCAAGATGACAACAGAGACAGAGCACCATGTGTTTTTACAGTGCAGTATCCATTATACATGAGCAGAATAGCTGTTGCTCAGCTGCCATCATGGTAGACATGACTACTTCTCTTGTTAATTCATATTTCATTTGTTAATTTCGTCTTTCATTCCAAGACTCAACCTCCACCTATTTCTTTGCAAGTGTAACTATGCACCTGAATAGTTTGGTGACTTCAGTAGCAATTCCTCACATGCATGAGAAAGGAGTGTTTACAGAACTGAGGCCTAAAGCTGTTGGTTGCTGGGCTGGGAAAACTAGCAATAGCATAGTAAGGAAAACATTTAAATGCAGAAAAAGAAATGTTGACTACAACATTCCTTTCATAACCTTTTGGAAATTCCTGACTTCCTTCACCCCTTTCTAGCTGCAAACAGAAAGGATGAAAGTCGTCCGTCCCCCCGCCCCCAAATAAATTTTGTATGTATTCAGAAACGTTTTTTTTCTATAAAAGCAAGTTTGACTAGTACATTTATTGGAAGACTGAAGGGTAACCTCTTGTTTTGTCCTCCTTTTCTCTCTCATCACTAGTCCAAAAGTGCATAGAAAACAGAGAAGCCCAGAAAATCACATTGTACAACTCACTTGACAACCAGCTGATTACAGAATGGATACTATCTGCCACTGCATTTACCTCTTCCTTGTGTTTACTCACATTAACAAATAACAACTATATTAACAAGATTGTCCATTTCTTAAATGATAGAATAGTTATTAATTAAAATAGAGATTGAATATTTCTTCATGTGTTTGTTAGAACTTGAAGCCTTCAATGCTGTCAAGCAAACTACAGATGCTCAGTAAGCAGCTTTTTGAAAACTGGAATTTGTTCTATTGCACTACTCCAGAGCTTTTTTTCCATCACTGGGAGAGTGGGAATACCTGAAAGCACCAAATTTTTACATTGTTTCTGCCACTTTAATTGCTAGAACATGTGTTTGGTTTCAGATCAATTGCTATAAGGAGCAAATGTCACAAGAAAATTGATATAAGGGACAAATTATATTCTTAGACATCTGTAAAATACTGCATGTTTTTCCAATTGAGATGTAACATTTGGCTCACATTAGGACTGGAAAGCCAAGGTGAAACAAGCATGGGTTCAGTTATTCAAAAATATTTTTTCCATGCAATGAATCCTCTTTATTTTCATTAACTGCCAATCACACCCTCCATCTGCCACATGCCAAAATATATTCTTTGTTATTAGCATTAAAAATACTGTTAAAACTCAGACTGAGACATGAAGGAAAATGCCCTTTCCTGGAAAAAAGAGATTTTTGCTTCTTCCTGTTGGAATAACTATTTTGCTGTTGAAAAAGATGTGAAGTTCTGTGAAACTTGTTGCACTAGAACTCAATACCCACAAGGTTGCTGTGCATGGTATAGAGTAAAATGAAGTGGTTAAGCTTATCCTATAGAAAGAGTTGTGAGTTTGACATATTACGTGTGTCTGTGAATGTTTTCACTAGGAAATGCAACAAGAGGAAGTGTCGGATTCTGCAACTGGGACTAGGCAAGCTCCGATGTATATACAGACTAGGGAATGAGATTCTGGAAAGCAGTGTCAGAGAAAGGGACCTAGGTGTTCTGGTTGATGGCAAGTTGGACATGAGTCAGCAGTGCCCTGGCAGTCAGGAGGACAAATTTTGTCCTGTGGAGCATCAGGCAAAGCTTCACCAGCTGGTCAAAGAAGGAGATTGTCCTCCTGTGGTCTGCACTGGTGCAGTCTCCCTTTGAATATTGTGGCAGTTTTGGTCACTGCAATTAAAAAAAAATACTAACCTATCAGAGCTAAAAAGACTAAGCTATTATAAATCTTAAATACAGTCGTCTTTGTACTGATTTTCTTGTTTAACAAACTGCCTCATTCATCAGCGCTCTGTGGTGAAAGTAGGAAAACAAACACAGGAGAGGATCATAATCAATGAGAGAGCACAAGACAAAAATTGCTAACTGCTTTTATACTTGAAATGTCTAGTTTCCTTTGGAAATCTGTGCCAAAATCCCAGCATTTAAATGTTGTATACTATTTCATGGAAGTTCTGCACCCTATCTCCTTCCCTTTCATTAGAATTTGGAAAAGCAGGATGCATGGGGAAAAGCTGGGAAAGTTTTTAAATCTGCCTTTATATACTTGTTCTGATTGAGTTATTTCCACAACCTGGCTCTTTGAGAAGTGCGGAGCATCAATAGCAATGCCTTGAGTATCAATAATTATAATAAAATCTTTTCAAGGTCTTTGCTGGGCAGCTGATTACACCATTAAAACTCTCAGTGAGAAGCACAGGCTTCTATCTCCTTCACTGTAGATGTAACTGATTGAGAACATTGTTATGCCAAGATTACCAAAATTATTTTATCTTGAAATACGAATTTTAGTAGGTAAAGAAGTAATTATTCAAAATTAACTGGTTTCTGGAATATGGAGCTTCAATAGAGATGGGATTGATGCTGCTAGGCATTAAATATTACAATGTAGGTATCAACATCTGAGATAGTCTTCCTTGTATCTCTTTCAAGTCAGCTGGGAGAAAGGTTTTCTTGTGGCGCAGCATCTCTGTTAACATAAGTTAAATGGTCAAAATTTTAGCTTCTATCCATTGAAAAGATTTACAACTACCTGAGGGGAGGTTGCCACCAGGTGGGCGAGGATCTCTTCTCTCAGACTGATGACACCAGAACGAGAGGATATTGCCTTAAGCTACGCCAGGGGAGGTTTAGACTTAATGTTATGAAGAGGTTTTTCACAGAGAGAGTGATCGCTCATTGGAATGGTCTGCCCAGGGAGGTGGTGGAGTCACCATCCCTGGAGGTGTTTAAGAGTAGGCTGGATGAGGCAATTACTGCCAATTGTTTAGACAATGGGTTGGTGTTGGGTACAGGTTGGACTTGGTGATCTCCAAGGTCTCTTCCAACCTTGCTAATACTGTGATACTGTGATACTGTGAAACTGGAGTGGCAGAAAAAGACCTGGGGGTGATGGTCAACATCTAGCTGAACATAAACCAGCAGTGTGCCCCGGTGGCCAAGAAGAACAATGGCATCCTGGCTTGTATCAGTGTGGCCGGCAGGATTGCGGAAGTGATTGTGCCACTGTACTTGGCACTGACGAAGCCACACCTTGACTGCTGTATTCAATACTGGGCTCCTCAGTTCAGGAAAGATATTGAGGTGCTGGAGTGTGTCCAGAGAAGGGCAATGGAGCTGGTGAAGTGTCTAGAGGGTAAGTCCTATGCGGAGGGGCTGAGGGAGCTGAGGTTGTTTAGCCTGGAGAAGAGGAGGTTCAGGGGAGACCTTATTGCTCTCTACAACTGCCAGAAAGGAGGTTGTAGCCAGGTGGGAGTTGGCTAAGACAAGAGAAAGTGGCCTCAAATCGTGCCACAGGGGAGGATCAGGGTGAACATCAGGAAGAATTTAGTCACTGAGAAGGTGGATAAACACTGGAACAGGCTGCCCAGGAGATTGTGAAGTCACCGTCGCTGGACGTGTTCAAGAAATGACTGGACATAGCAGTTATTGTATTTTCTGAACGTAGTGATTCTATTATTCTATGATTCTTGACAGAACTTGGATTAACCAGTTCAGTCAATGCTATAGACCTATTTTTTTGCCGAATGGATACCATCCAAGGTATTGTTAATGAAAGTAGTTTTACATTTCAAAAGCAGAAATCAACAAACTCATGACAAAGCAGTGACTAAGAAAATAAGTCAGTTATATTCAACAATCTTGAGCCAACAGTCCACACTATACTTTTTAGTAGGAGCTAATACTACAAACAAAAATATATTAAGTAGCTTTAAAAGTTTTAAATTTAAAAGTTTTAAAGGATTCACTGAAGATAATAGGTTCACTGAAGATAAAAGGTGGAGCTGGTTCTGAATGAAATACTTAAACATTTTTAAAAATGAAAAGTAAATCTTTCAATGAGATTCTACATGTTGTGTATTTTTGCCAGGATTCAGGAAAAAACACGTGTGTATGTGTTGTATGACAATGCTTTTTATGTAAAAAAAGAACTTTCTAGATAAACTCATGTGTGAAAAAATAAATCCACATTTAGCTGTTAAAAAAAAAAAGCCATTTTCCAAATGTGAAAAAACCCTCATATATTTTTAGCTACAATGGAAAACATGAAGGTTTTAAAGCAAAGATCAGTTAAGAAAAGCACAAAGAAATTTTCATAGAGACTAGTTGAATGTCAGTGAATAAGTCAAAAGAGAAGAGATGATTCACTTGTTCATTTTGCCTTTACATCTGATTTCTTTTCAGACTCTTGCTATGTCTCCGCCTTGTAGTTGGAAAGCTGTTGGGATGATGGGCATTCGGGGACATCCATCCTAATGAGTCACCATTGTGTATCGCATGGCACCAGACATACATATCTTGTCTTGTATTGACACCTATGGCAAAGGAGAATACACAGGTACCCCTAAATCATTCCTCATGGTTGAATTCACATGCATCCAGCAGATGATGGAATGGGAAGCAGCCATTACCTTTACATACAGAATTGCTCCTACACATCCAGGCATTCTTTTTTGAAAATTCTCTTTGTGTCAGGGAATCAGATTTTATCCTTCTGTCTTAAGAATTTACAGAGGGCTGAAACTGTAAGATTATCAAGCGCTTCACAACCTTTTGTTGTCATAAAACCCACCCACGACAAATGGAGGAATGGTGGTATAAGGGTCTTGCCCATTATCACAGCAGCTTATGGTGAGCAAGCAGTTGAACCTCACTGTTCTGAACACCAGAGACTGATTTAAAACACATCATTCCTGCACGTAGCTACATGTGCTTGCAGTTCCTGTGCAAAAGGCGAAAAGGTTTTCTCAGCCAATCCTCTTTGCCATTCTGCTCCACAGGAAATACAAAGGCTTATTTTCATGTCTGTTCACAGTTTTTTAGGGAAAGGTTATGCTCCTCAGTACAGAATAAAACTGACAGGTATCTTAGGGGAATCTTACTATGAATAATGGTAATGAATTAATACTAGTAAATCAATGGCTATGCAGGTAGATGAACACGGTGTAACTCAAAATGTAGCATCTAAAATGAGTATCATGTGCATTATTCATAGATTAGTTGTAAAAGTCATAGACTTTTGTGGTGTTGCTTGTCTTGGGGGCAAGTTAACAAACAGGAAAAAAGGGTTTGTCAAGTATCTCAGTGTAACATCACCATTCAGCTACCTCCAAATGTAAGGTGTCCTGCAACATGTAATGGAAATCACAAACTTCAGCTTAATTTAAGAAATCACAAAGTGGAGTGTTTCAGAAAACAACAGTGGATTTCCAAGTGAAGAGACAGAGTTGCTTGACAGATTCATTACCTGGGTTGAATATGTGCAGTAGTATGGACAGTACTTCTCTTATTAAGCGATTTGGTAAAAATCAAATCCACAACACAAAGGCTGAATTTCATTCTGATTAACACCAATTTCATGCAATGTTGAACATATTTTCTCCAACAAACAGTAGAGCAAAAGGGTAAGAGAAGGCTTCATTTTATGAATGAGAATACACAACTATGTCTAACAGACTTCACTTATTATGTTGACAGTCTTGGTGGAAGTGTGGAATCTTAATAAATGAGGTTTGTGTAGACCTTAAGTGCAAAATTCTGCAGCCTTTTATGCTGTTTCATATTCAAAGAATCCAATACTGTTGTGTCAGAGTAATTGAAAGAAGACTCGGGCTTAAGGTCTTAAAATGATGCAACGTGTATTCAGGGAGAACTAAGATATTTTTTTCTCCTTAATTCCCAAATAGTGTTTTCTGTTATAGAAGCCAGCCTTGGTTTTAGGCTATGCTGCTGAACTTTAACATGTTGGATAATATATGTGAAATATTTGAAGTGTTTAAAAACCTATGTGTTTAAACTTAGTGGTTTTCTGAACTGCTTTTTGGTATGGCCTCATAATCACAAATTCAAGATTATGGCTTGTCACAGTCCAGCCAGCTGAGCTGGAGGCGTGATGGTTCGTTTACTGTATCTCGAAGTGAAAGGAAATCCCAAACAGAGGTTAGCTTTGGTCAAATAGTAAAGCTTTATTATCCCATGAAGTGGGAATCGTGATAGAAGAAAGTGAGATAGGAAAGGTAAAGTGAAGGGAGAGAGAAAAAGGCTTTAATAAGAAAGTGAGATAGGAAAGGTAAAGAGAAAGGGAGAGAGAAAAAGGGTTTAATAACAACCACCAAATGACTGAGTCCTCATGGAGTCCCCACAGACATCATCTTCCAGGTGGGAGAAGCTTCCAAAAAGCAGTTACTAAGAGGCCATCTTTATACCACATGTTCCCCTTGCCCCCCCGTTCTGTTCTTTCTCTGTCACGTAAGACCAAGAAGTGTCTAAATAGTGTCCAAGGTAAGGTCAGTTTCGAGTGGCCTTTTGCCAGGAAGTGTGTTTTTGTGTTCCAAGGACAGGGCTGTGTGCATATCTTGTTCTGTTTCTGGAAGCTGGCGAGATGGCCACAGCATATCCTGTACCACACAGTCTCTGCAAAGCCAGGATTTTGTCTCTTCTCCTGAAATGCAGGAGAGATGGCATATCTTGTTCCACACAGTCCCTTCTTGGTGTTATCATCACCCTGGTTTTCACAGTCCAGTCTTAGTCCCAGAGCTGGCAGGCTAAACTTTAGTCAAACCTTAGCCTGAGTTTTTAGGGGTATATTGTCCAAATTTCTGATGACAAGGTCGAGACAGTATTTTTATGGACTCCTACATGGCTGAGACAGCAGATGATTTAAAAGATGTATAATTAGTGTAGGCTCATTCTTAAAGTGTAAGAATATGCAATACATCCTTCAGAAACACTTCCATCTCTCTGACTTCAACTCTGGTCATCAGTTTGGAGCTGCAAGTATATACACATAGACATATACCCATGTATACATGGACACACGGACAGAGAATTTTGAATGTGCTTAAATATTTCAGTTAGTTTTACAGCAAATAAGTAAAGGCAGTGGAATTCACACATGGGATAAAGTTTCTTCACCCTTTTGCTGCACTGTCATGCATTTATGGGACATAAATGAAAAAAGTTCTAGCCTATGACCAAACCTATACACTGACCGTGCAGCCATTCAGTTTGGCAGAAATCAGTCCTCAGCTTCCAGAGGAGTAGATTTTTTTGTGAAATCAATATAACATCTGGCCATCTCAAAACTACAAGCCTCAAAAGAAGAAGTCCCACATTTTCATGCTCACAGATCCCTAAATCGCACATCTAGCACAGACAAAGACGCTAAAATGTTTCTTAAGAAAAAAAAATTAAAAAGGAAAGATGAATTGTAATAAAATGCAGTAAAACACTGTGTGTTACTGTATTAAGCAGTAGTATTTCTTTTTGCAATAATTGTGTTATGTTAGGGTTTTATTTCATGTGCATGTGTTTTATAGCAGGCTATAATTACAGTAATACTATATCAGGATTATCAAATAAATTGTCTGCCTTTTCTCTGGCTAGAAACTCTGCCAAAATATTATATGGCCAAGGTCTATCTGGACTAGCAACAAAAATCCTATATAACCCAACTTCCAGAAGAAAATTGACTCATGCTAAGCTTGTGAAGAATGCTTCTAAGAATTCATCAAGAAATCCTAACATCTTGCATGGTGAAAAGCTAGTGAGTATCACATGTACATTACTGAGGTAAAATCAGTTCTCTATGTCACACCTCTTTAGGTTGTGAGATTAATGTGATGCATTTTATAATCTTGTCTCTCAAAACACACAACAAATTTAGATATGATACTTTTCTCCACGTGGTCCTGAAATAAGAGAGTAAATGTTTGTACCACGATAGGCTGAAACTGGTCTATTTGGCTAGTGTCTCTATTTTTATTCCTTTAATTTGAACTTAAACAGAAGAAAGAAGGCAATAAAAAAGAGAATTTCACAGATCTGATGTCTTGTCCTTTGGGAACTAAATGTTAGATTAATGACAAGATCAGATAATATCTGATTAAACATCTGAGAAATGGTCTTCGCACTTACAGGAGGAGGGATAAACAGAGGCATAGACTTAAGAATAAATTTTAAAAGCAGCAGTAGTCAGTAGTTTGAAATATTAATTCGGTTTGTGTGATCATGTTTACAGGTCATTTGGGCAGTGTATCCTGCCACCTTACAAAGTCACTAGAAATTTATAGAGGAGCTGGAGAACATATGTGAAGAGAACACTATAAATTATTTTATTTTGCAATTATAGAAATTTATGGAAGAAATTCCAAATGCTACCAACAATAACTGAGTCTTCTACTAGCACTGCAGCTGTACTACACCTATTTGTCTGTGTAAAAACAGACAAAGGGAAAAAATACAGTGATCCCCTGCTACTCATGGGCTGTTGGGTCTGATCCGCCTCACGTGAGTCGTGAAATCCGCAAAGATAGTGAACCCACTACGTAGTCGAGTATGCCACGTCTGTAGCCACGCCCCCTCCCCATATAAGGTCTGGAGGAGGGTCCTGAGAGCAGGGCTTGTTTCAGATGTCTGGTTGTGCTCCGCCGGGGCGGGGGGCAAGCGCTGGGGCAGGGGGCGAGTGGTAAGCGGTGGGTGTCAGTGCCGCGCACCGTGCAAGCGGGGAGTCCCAGTGCTGTGGCAGCGGCAAGTGAGTTCCGGCGCCGTGGCAGCGGCGGGGGAGTCCCGGATCCTGCGAGCGGGGTGGAGGCGAGCGGGGACGGGACCGGCTGTGTGAGCCATGGGAGCAGGGAGGCGGGGCGGGGGCAACCAGCTGCAACAATGAAAGCAACGCCTAGCTCTTCAGTTGAAGAAAGCATGAGCACTCCACCAACATACAAATGCTCTGCTTTACAATTTCAATCATCCTCTGAAGGGCATCATTGCTTCTGCAATTGGTCTGCACTTGTTATGATTCCCTAATACAGCTTATACTCACAGGAGCCTTTAACAATTTGCCCAAGGTCACTCAACAAGTCAATTGAAGAGGTGGAAAAATCAGTGCTTTTGATTTCCTCTCCCCTTCTTCCACCAACTATTGGACTATCAGAAAAAACAGACCATTTCAGGCTTTTTGCGGGGGAAGGGAAATATGACAGCTTCCTTTTCAGGCATCAGAAAATACTTTAAAGAATTGGTTTCTCTAGCAACAGGAACAGGAAAAAAAAGAGAAGCTATTGTAAGTTTTTTCCCACCTACTCTTTGTTTTTTCTTTCTAATGTGGTAAAGCAGGTGCATTGGATAATGCAGGTAGGACAGATTCTGATTTATTGATTGTACACAGAAATTTAAATACAGAAGTTTACGCACTCTGCTGTGCACAATAACATGGTAATACTTACTGACTTCAGACTTCATATGTCTTTTGGGTCCTACTCATGTGTATCAACAAATACCATTATTTATTGTTAAGGCAACATTGATGGCAGAGCTCACTGTGCATGGAAACAAAATTCTGGCCAGCCAAGTACTCCTCTCTACCTGCCCTGACAGCAGTTCTGGCTCCATGACTTCCCAGCTTACATCTCTGACAGTCATACAGTTTATTGACTTGGCCAAATAATTTCTCCTAATGTGTTGTATATCAGTAAGTATTAAAGATACATAATGTCAGAGGACTCAACCTTTTGCCTTTGCCAAAAAATTTAAAAATGGTTTAGTGATCTCTACTTAAGAAAAGATCACTGTCATCTGCTTAGGCTTAGATGACAGGAAGGAGATTATTCCTTTTATGACTGTACCTGGCCCATGGCTAAGTCAAGAAAATATTCCCGGTATTTCTTCTGTTCTCACAACTTTGAGTGTTACGTAGACAGAGTATTTTGTTCAATAAAATGCTGAGTACCACATGCCCCCTTTCTGCTAAGTTGCTGACACTGGTAGAAAATAGACGTTGTCTGCTCTACAGTAACTTGTCAGTGCTTCCAAATTGCAAAAATAGCTTTAGCATTGTGTGCTTGGTTGTGACTCAATGCACTCAATACATTGGAGAACATGTGCAGAAGTCAAATTGAAGCAGTGATGACATCAGGATTTGGTCTGCTCTCCGGATTCAGTTTCCATCACTTATGGTTCATGTATTTCCAAGTAAATAATGCCAACACCATTATCAGGCAGCTTTTAGTACAGCAGTGCCCCCAATCTGTCTGCAGTAGACCTATTGGGAGAAGAGTAACAGAGAAGAAGAGGACATAAAGGAATGTGAAACCTATTTTTTGGCTTAATTTCAGTCAGTGCAGTACAATTTCCACATTTCCCAGACATCAGCTTGATTGTTATGAGAAAACTGGGATGCAGTCACTGAGTGGCTGGTCATGGCTTGTGACAATGGACACTTTCTTAGGAAGCTGTGTGATCCCACGCATCACCCATGCCAAGTCGGAACATATGGACACTGCTGCCTGAAAGTCGTCTGTCAGCAGCTACTTTAGTATGAATACATGGGTTATTTGGGCTATAGAGACAGATGTGTATTTTCAACCTTTAGCTGTCTTCAAAGACTGGTCATATGTGGAACTTGCTTCCTGGCCTTTGGCAATACAGCCCATCTTATCCCATAGTCATAAGCCCTTCTCAGAAAGGGTTGCTTGATTTATGAACAAATTTGTTCCTCTGTCCAGTTCACCCCCCTGGTAGTTTTACCAGTTTTTATGGAGGTCATTACTAGAGGAACTTGCAAACTCTTCTGTCTAATGAAAAATTCTGATTTTGTGACATTATGTGTATTGTGCATTTTATGTTTTATGTAGTTTTTAATGCATTTTTGCCAGAAAATCTGAAAAATAATTTAATTTAGTATTTCATGCAATCATTTAAGCATATGATATGTTTCCTCAATGAATTTATTATACTTTTTAGTCTTATTATAACTTTTCTTGATGAATTTTAAGGTCAGGGGCAACATTTCAAGTGGTATTGTTTCTTACTAAAAATATCAAAGCTTAAAAATTGTTTAGGTCTTTTTCCGAAGTTCTGAAGTCTTTCACTTTCTCAAGATTATCTAAAGAAACTTTTAGAAATTATATTTCCACAGGGTAAAGCTGCTTTTTTAACAAAAGTTCAAGCTCAGTGTTATCATGAGTTGCACATAAGATGTTAGAAGCAACATTAAAGCTAAAGGAAAATGGAGACAAAATTGAAATAATTTGAAATTATAATTTCAAGCTCCTGTGCTTTAGATTATTTTCTTAAAAATACATGTGATTTTCTGCCTTAAAGCTTGCAACTGTATTATTTTTGAAAATTTAAGTCTAATTATCCCTTACAAAGCTTAAAAGAGATAATAACAGGACAACAACCCAGCTGGAGAAACACTGCTCAAAGAGGAGCTCTCAGGAACCATTTTTGATTTCCAATGGAAGGAGTTTTGCCTGCAACACTGAAGACACAGCAGCACAAATAAAGTTGGTTTTTTTCTTCAATTCTCCATCTCTCTTCTCTGTGACTTGCTCCCTCCACTGTAATTCCAAGTTGCCATTCTAAAGAGCACTGGGAACCCATATATGATAAATAGTTTTTTATGTTTCCTCATGTGCTTCTTGACACCATGATTCACTGTCCCTCGATGCTGTGCTGCAGTGTCTTGCTGAGGGTTATTGGTTTGAATGGTGTGACAATATTCTGTGAGTCTCACAAGACACGCTGGGTTAATGTTCCCCACTCCCCTTGTCTTTCATTGCAGAGCACATATGGAGTGTAGGTGGCATGGTAGCTCTGTGATGAAATACTAGCACCCCATGGAGCACTTTCAGCTCAACTTCTATTTTATCCCTACAGACATGCATACAGTTCACAACTTTAAAGGCCAATAATATCTTAGATTTCTGACTTACTGATGTGATGCAACCTATTTATTTTCTAATGGCATTCAGCCATCTTCTGTGTACATGAAAGTGAATTAAAATACTATGGAAATACTGTGCTTAGTACTTGATAAGGCAACTGTAAATTATATCGTGCATGTGGAGGTGGAATGCTTTTAAAGGTAGTTAATAAAATATGAAAGCTGAAGTGTTAAAAAAAAAAAGCAAAACTATGAGATAGATAGTAACCATTCAAGCTGTATCTGACCTTCATCATATTTAACATTCTTCCCCCATGGACCAACACAGACATGTTTCCATGACAAGGTTTTCTGTATGAACCTGTGTGCAAGGGATGAGGGAGTCACAGGGCTGAGCTCAAGGGGAAGGATTGCAAGGTGGGCTGCGGGGCTGTGGCAGGTTCTGGTAGAGGGCTGAAGGTGTTCAAACAAACACATGGAATGTGATTTGGAACAGAGTCCCTCACTATGATCAATATTTTTGCAAGATGGGAGCAGGCATGAAACTCAGAAATGGCAGATCCTCAGTGATACCTCGTGTGTATTAAAAATATACAGTCATACCTCACTGCATTGCAACCCGTCCATTGCGACCTCACTTGTTTGCAAAAAATTTTACCCCCAAATCTGCCCCAGTGATTTGTGAATCTTCCCGGCCGTCACATGCACGGTGCTTCTGCTTTGCTGAGGGATGGCGCTGGCGCTCCCTGTGAGGTAGGACTGGTCCAGCCCCGTGGGGAGGGTTAGGGTACCTCTCGCTCCTGTGGCGTTTATGGTCCCGTGGCACCGTGCCCTGATCCATGCCCCACTCCTGTGTGTCTCCATGCCCAGTCTCTACAGTGGAAGGCTCAGGCCGTGGTGTGCCCTGTGTAGCTGCTGAGACCCAGTCATGCTGTCCCCTGTTACTCTAAGCCCAGCTGGGGTATTGACCCCTGCCGAGTACGTGTTACTGTTTCCATGGGTACAGGTGGGGAAGGCAATGCAGTCTGTGCCCAGCACTCCTGGTGATTATGTAACCCCAGGGAAAGCGCCCCACAAAAGTGGGGCTGGGCTGGCTGCAGCAGTGGTAGGGCAAGTGCAGTGTGCTGGGACAGTGCAGCAGTGGGACATGTCCACAAGTTAAGGTTTCCCAGGCTCCAAGAGCACTGACCTGAGCCCAGGGACACCCCTTCCCCACCACGGCCCCGGAGCTTCCCTACCACGGAGGCAGTGCAAGCATGCATGTTGGCAGCAGCCCAGTGGCGGCTGCGGAAGTGACAGCATGGCCGAAGAGAAGGCCAGGGATTCTCTGGGAGGTTCCCTTTGCTCTCCTGTGCTGTGAGAGCCCATGGGGAGGAGTGGAAAATGCTCCCCAGTGCTTCTGATTGGCTGACGGTGAAGCAATGGGTGTAGCCTGTATGCATATTAATGACCATTGTGTATTTGCAAATTAGACATTTCACGAGACCCTGACAAGACCCCTTCCTCACAAAGGGTGAGGTATGACTGTATATAAAGTTGAATGAATGTTGCAGTTTTAAATAAACATTGTTACTCTAATAAAGAGAGCTCCGATGAGCAGATCTCTACTTCTTACAATTTTCTGCCAACTGTTAGTGCTGGTATCTACAGAACTGGGTGCCCATGCTGTTCAGAGGCTGGATGTGTATGGCTGTGTCTTGTCTTGTCTTCCCACCTGTCCTGCATCTGCCTGGCTTCTTGCATTGTTTTAAGGTTTTACTTCTACTTTTATGTTTGTAGAAGTCCTGAAATCTCATCAGTTTTGGCAGCTGAAGGTGTGTCTGTTTCTTGTTACTGCTACAAGAAAAAATTATGGTCAATGCCTTGTGATATTCACAGAATCATAGAATCAAAGAATAGTTTGTGTTGGAAGGGACCTTAAAGATCATCTAGTTCCAGCCCACTTGCCATAGGCAGGGAAGCTGTCACTAGACCAAGTTACTTCAGGGCCCCATCCATCCTGGCGTTGAACACTTCCAGGGATAGGGCATCCAAACTTCCCTGGGCAGCCTGTTTTAATGATTCGTACATGAGGATGATGATATTGACATATTATCTAATAATTCCTTGTGATCCTGGAGTTCCCTGGAGGCAGACATCTAAAACTTTTTTCTGCATTGTTATTTTAAGCTCGATTTTTGGATTTGATGTCAAGCAGCTAGGCCAGTAGTGAAGGCTTTCAAAAATGTCCTTGTGATAACAGTATATCCTCAGAAATCTCTGAATCTTCATTTCTTCTTCCTTGGGAAAGACATCAGTAGCACTGGCTGCAGTTTGCAGATACTGAGTGCAGGAGCAGGAGACTACGCAATGAGTGACAGAGACTCTTTGGCAGCACTGAAACTTTGAGGAATCCTTGGGAGGGCAGAACAGTAGTGAGCAGCAGGTGAGGTCAGCCAGGCAGGGGGTTTTCCCTTGTGTGTAAGACAGACAGAACACCCCTATGTCAATACATAACACCTATATAATGGGGAAATGATATCTTCTCACTACCCATGGGGAATTTTAGAAAACCACTAGAAATGCTGCAAACATGACATTCTGAGGCTCAGGAATGCATTTGCTTAGTCTCTGAATGTAATTGCTCATGTGCACATCTTATTTCAGAACAAGAAATAATCTGGTCCTGATTTTTAACATGTAACAAAAAATCCCAATTAGTCACGCAGTATGTACACATACACACTCTCACACGAAATACAGCAATAATTTACTTTCTGTTCAGTAAATCCAAATATCGTAAACTTTTAAAAGGAAAGCCAAACATAAAGTAGAAGCTAAAATATTTTAAAAGGGACAAAAACCATCTACTGCATTATGGGAAGTAAATTCTACAAGATAATATTTTTCTCCTATTCACTTTCCTTTCAGAGAAATTTACTTAAATGAATGTGACGGTGTTATGTCAGACACACTAAGAAAACAAATATAAAACCCCTTGTACATAAAAAATTTCCCAAGAGAAGAGAAATCAACTTGTATTCCAAGTAACGCAAGTTAATCCATTACACCTGTATGAATTAAAAAGGTGTAGTAAGATTTTATATATTGCAGCTATGGGAATAATGCTGGCTAATTGTGTTTTGAAGGGCATTTTAGAAGCTGGAAAAAGAAGGAAAACACTTTGAGATATTTGATAACTAATTGTTTTTATAAAATGCAATTTACATTAACTGTAAATGTCTCTATCATTGGATTTTCTTTTTTTTTTTAAAAAACTATATTTAATCTTTTCCCTTCCCTGCTTGCAGCATGAAACACCCACAAACACAGCCTGGGGAATTGAGTGACTAATTACTTAGTGAAAACAGTAAAGTGGAATATGGATAAAATATTATCAAATGAAGAGGTTTAGCAACTTGAAATATGAGGGTATTTTTATTTAAGTTATATTGCATTTGACTTTCTTTATGAACTGCACCAAGTACAATATGTTCAGACAGAATGTCACTCTAAAGCAGACAATAGCCTTTTAATAATTCAGTCTCTATCAGAAGAACTCAAGATCAAACCTGACCCTATTTCTCAGATTCGGGATGTATTTCATGGACTCTCTACAGGCTTGTTAACCACATCACCCCTTTTGGCTTTCTGAAAAGAGGGCACCATAGGAAAAGTATGGAAGGAGAGTACATGACAGGCAATGTTAAAAATATGTTGTTTATTACACTTGAGACTTCCTTTTTTCTGCTTGACTTCCCAGGGAAATAAGGCTTATACAATTATGTCTGTGACTCTGAAACTCATTAGATAACTTTGATTGCATCTGAAAGAGGAACAAGAGGATCCTACTAATTTTATGTATTTATATAAAAATATGCAGTGGAGTAGAGGAAAAGGATCAAATTTCAATGAGGAAAGACATCAGTTTAGGTTCAAGTGCAGTGCTTTCTGTCCACTGCGCCAGTTACCTAACACCGTGCTCATACTGGCCCATCAACTGGTCTGTATGGATCATGGCATAGGGTGTGATGTGTCTTTCGTTCATTCAGGGAAAGAGAGACAGAGACTGTGATGGGAGGCAGGAGTTAAGAGGGCACTGGAGGAAGATGTGTGAGGGCACTGAGCAGCACACACTTGTGTTCTCAAGTGTCACTGTGATCTCTCTGTCCAGTGATATTTATTCTACTGAAATCATATAAGGTGAGAGTCATTGCACTACACATCTAAAGCTTAGTCTTCTAATCAAATTATCTGGATCCTTTTATTTCAGTGAAGATGGATAAGGTCTGTCCTTCAATAGGATCTTTTGTGATGTCTATCCAAGGGTGAAATGAATTGCCTTCTGAAGAAATCATTCTCCTGATGATAGAGGACATCTAAATGGTTGGTTTAGACTTGACATCTGACTTTAGGTAATGAAATTGTGATATCAAATATTCTAGCTACTGATGAGCATCTTCTGTTCTCACTCAATGTGACTGGAAACAGGTTGTCTCTACTCTTGCAAGAGGCTAAATAAAGGCATTGACTTTCTGCCATCCTTCCTTGGAGAAGCAAAAAGCCTCCTAGTTGTCTAGTGAAGTGTTGAAAGAACCAATGGTGACAGATCTTCACATTTTGTTTCTGTGCTGCTTATATTGCCGAAACTTTCAGTGTGGAGGAGTACTCATATTAGGAGATTATATGATTGACTTGGAATGAAACAGCCAGGCTTTTAAATTGAAGGAGGATTCTCTTCACATATTTTCCTGTTTTCCATAAGAGAGGATGAGCAGTGAGATGATAAAGTTTGCTCTAAATACCAAAGTGTCACCGCTGTCATGAGATACTGGGCCAGTCAAATGTAAATTCAGAGAGTAAAAGGATAATGGCATGCAATGAAGTGCGCATTTACCTTATTCATCAGTGAAATGACAGATAAAATTCAACATTTACATGTGTAAAAGAAAAACAATTGTTGAGCAAACTAAGGCCCTGTCTGTACCTGAACAGGCAGAATCCTGGAGGAAGGACTTCCAGGCTTAAGAAAAGACAACTGCAAGGGAAATATGACAGGTCAAGAAGAGGGCTAGTGAGCACCAAAAATTCAGTCTTTTTCAAAGAAAAATTATGAGGTCTCTTAAGAGAAGAACTAGAGAAAATGTGTTTGTTCATTTTTTTGTTTTCTTCCCTGAGCAAATCTAATGAAGCCATGTAACACTTCCATGGGATCTGTGAAGGCCAAAAGCACTAAGGGGTTACAGCAGTTATCAAATATAACATGCATAACACAGTCCCTGAAACACTGACTGCAGCAAGCTGAGGCACTACATCCTGACTGTCCTGGACTCTCTTGTATGATGCAGACATACTGATTACTGCCAGAGATGGGCCACCAGACTGGGTAACACTGTGAGTCATCCTCTACAGCCATTCTTAGGCTCTGTATGTGCATCAATACAGTGAGAGCTATCATACAACTACATATCAACTGCACAGAACCATTCCAGGAAGTTCTGCTGCAACCCTTCAAATGCATTACATCACTCTTCAACATTTATTATTGCAACCTGTATCAGATTTTCCAATATGATTATCCAAGGCAAATATAGCCTGAGGAAGCAAACAAGCAAACAAACAAACTTTAGCTTTCACCTTTGTAAGGCAAGAAACTGATTTTTTTTTATAATAAACTTTGCAACAGAGTTGGTGTTTATATGAGAACATATCCATACAAGTGGTAGAAGTGACAAATAATGTAAAAATCTATTTTGCCTTTTATATTTTCAGGCAGTCAGTCAGTAGTTATTTTCCTCTTTTTGTATTTGGAACTGAATAGTTTGATTCACTTCCCAGTACAAAATGACGAAAGAAAGCCTTGTGATCAGTATGGCATTGTCTGAATTGTGAGATTGCTTGGTTACATGTAGTGATCACATCGTGTTCCTATGTTCATGCTATTAGACATCACATTGCAATTGTTGCATCTTAAAATTCCTAAGCATGGTACAATTTCTAATTTCTTTCCAAATTGCAGGCATAATGAATGTACTGTAGGCATAATGAAATAACATAAAAGTGATGGAAGGATTGATCAAGTACTTTAATGAGATTGGCTATGTGCTATACTGTCTTTTGCCTTCATGTACTTCAGTACTCCCAGTTAAAGACTATGTAAAAGGAATACATGCTGATTTTAATAGCCCTGGGGTTGATAAGACTGTTGAGGCAATTATAGACCTGAAGATTCCTAGATTACATGCTGGAGATTCCCAATTAAGATATAGGGGTGAATGTTACCTCTCTTGAGATTAAGAATACATTGTAGGAGATCACATTATTCCTTGCCTTACTGGATTTTCTCCAGGTACCAGCATGGCTCGTGAGTCTCTTAACAGCTGGGATTAGTCTGATTCATGTGCTTTCACAAGTTCTTCGCATCCTCACAGCAGGGTGTTTTTGTAGGTATGTTAAATTTCAGGAAGTGAGATATAAATACAACTTGATGAATTTCATATGTATTCACAATGACAAGATGATGTACACTTTCAGCTGCAAAAATGTGGTTGTGAAAATGGAAGTTTGGTTCCAGTAATTATACCTGCAACTATGAGGGAGAAGTTGTAATAACAAAGTAAAGCTTTCCATCCTGTTTTTGAAGAAAAATAGACAGCAGGATGACATAAAGCTTGTAAATTCTTGAGAAATATTTTTTGCATATATTGTCCAAGCAACAGCTACTGTGTACTGGTAAACATACTCCTGCTGTGTATTGTGAATTTCTGCCTGGGTTCACCACAAAAATGACAAGAAAAAACTTGTTTTTCTTGGTACTGTTGAAATAGCAAAGCAGCTGTACTGAAGAGAGTAATATCTTACTCATCTGTGCTAGTGAGGTTTAGAGTGGTTTCTGTGTAATTTAGTTCTTAACAACTCCATGAATAGCAGCAGTGTGAAGCTGTAACAGCCTTTCAGCTCTGTGTTTTGCACTGAATTGAAACATCTCTGCCTTTTGTTATGAAATTTTAGAATTTATTGAGTGACTTAGCTTTATTTGGGACTACAAACACATAATATATCTGAAACTCTTTAGGCTCTCAGAAGTGAACTGTACACATTCAGTTGCCAGCCTCTGTTTCAGCCTCTCTCCAGGAAGCTGTTTCCTCCTGGGTGTTTGTGCAGTGGCTGAGATGCTGAGATGCTGAGGCTATACCCTGAGTTGGGATCTCTTAGCATAGGGTTAACATAGGCATTGACAGATAAATACATATTTTCAAGGCATACTGCAGCCTACATGGATTCCCTTCCCAGCCTTTTACACTTTCTCCTGTCACTTAGCAGCAAGACTACATCATGGGGGCTGGTGTATTTTAACTAGATACTTTAAATTAGAGTGCTAAAGCTGTATTTCTGCTTGGAAGTCTACATTGTGTTTCTGAGATACTTGGATGTTTTTGAAAATTCTCAGTGTCTATTCTGTGATGAGCTGTAACCTGACCAAAGTATCTCATAAAACTGTAATATTATTCTTTAATGATACTCACAAACTTCAATGCCTCCTTTTCCTGCACTTTAAATTCCTACCATTTTTATTTGATTTCTCATAAAAAAGCCCATTAGTAATAATGGTCCCTTGAAGCTTTCAGCTTCAGATTTCACCCAGCTACAGTCTTGATTATTAGGGATTTTGAGTCCTGCTGAGTAATAGGGGAATGTGCATTTCTCAGCATTAAATGCCTGAGAGCATCTGATAGGACTCACAAAAGGGGGAATAGGGATGATTTTTATTTTGTTTCCATTACTCTTAAGGGCAGAATCAATACAAATATCCTTTTTGCTGAAACAACTAGGTGGAGAGAGTGAACTTCTCTCTACCAAATCTTTGCTGCGATTTCGAGTTTTTCTTTATAATTGTTTGTGTGACTGAAAGTGTGCGATGTGTCACTTTGTCTGGGATCATAGAGCCATGAAAATATGAATCTGACTTGAATATAAAATCCACTTTAGTACAGTGGTAAGTGTCCCCACCTGGCGTGTGAGAGACCCGGGTTCGATTCCTGCCAGGGAGACAGTGTTAAGAGTTGGACTCGATGATCCTTGTGGGTCCTTTCCAACTCAGAATATTCTGTGAAAAACAACATCCAAGCTTCTGCAAACTTAAAGTAGAGATCTGGTTTGGTTGACTTTGAAGCTTGCAGCCTAGCCTATAGTAGTAAATACCAATAGGGACTTGGAAGGTTTAAAAATTTACTACAATTGAGAAAGAGAAAAGGGATTTGAAAAAAACCCTAGGTAAATTTGATTGCAGAGATCAGGGAGAAAATTTTTGCCCTATTAAAACAAATGACTCCTGTGGAGTCAGGCCTTCAGTCCTTCACACTTCTGGGAAACATGCCCAGGGTTGGTTCTCCAGAGCTTTTTCTCCCAGGCACTCACTCAACTTTGGGCAGCTTGAGCCTGTGCTCTGGGCTGGTTTCACCGATCTCACAAGGGAACCGAAAAACTCCATAAATACTCTGTTGAAGGAAGCCACTTAGTATTTTCATCTATAAGCACAGAATGCTGTGTACATTTGTAAAGTTCTTTTTTTTTATAAGTGAAAGAAAAATGCTTTCAAAATCCCCTCTCAAAGGATGTAAATCTACATCTCTTCAGATCATCTGTCACCTCTCAGTGGTATACGCCATGTCATACTTCTGACAACAGTCATATCAACATTGTAAGATACTGGTGTGACACATTGTAAACCAATGTGTCAACAGGGGACTCTGGGCAACTGGTTGTGGCCATATTTTGTACTTCATGAAGGTACAAAAAATAGAAGGATGTAGAATAAACTCATTTATGTCCACATAGATTATTTTTTAAATAATGGGCTTCATCTCGGTAGATGAATTCAGTTCATGTGAGTATTTACATCTGTGATGTAAAATGTAAGCAGCATGATCAGGAAAAAAGCTCATTTGGATAGGGACTTGAAGAACAAAAATCCACTTTAGTACAGTGGTGAGTGTCCCTGTCAGTATGAGGTTTAACAAGACTAAGTGCCGGGTTCTTCACTTTGGCCACAACAACCCCATGCACCGCTATCAGCTGGGGGAGGAGTGGCTCAAGACTAGTGAAGTGGAGAGAGACTTAGGTGTACTGATTGATAGGAAACTCAATATGAGCCAGCAGTGTGCCCAGGTGGCTAAGAAGGCCAATGGCATCCTGGCCTGCATCAGGAACAGTGTGGTCAGTCGGTCCAGGGAGGTTTTCCTTCCCCTGTACACAGCGCTGGTCAGACCTCATCTTGAGTACTGTGTGCAGTTCTGGGCTCCCCAGTTTAAAAGGGATGTTGAGCTGCTTGAGAGGGTGCAGAGAAGGGCAACGAGGATGGTGAAGGGACTGGAGGGCAGGCCCTATGAGGAGCGACTACAGGAACTGGGACTGTTCAGTCTGGAGAAGAGGAGGCTCAGAGGGGACCTCATTGCTGTTTACAACTACCTGCGGGGAGGTTGCAGCCAGATGGGTGTAGACCTCTTCTTCCAGGCTGACGACACCAGAACGAGAGGGCATGGCCTCAAACTATGCCAGGGGAGGTTTAATCTTAACGTTAGGAAGCGGTTTTTCACAGAGAGAGTAATTGCATATTGGAATGGGCTGCCCAGGGAGGTGGTGGAGTCGCCATCCCTGGAAGTGTTTAAGAGAAGACTGGACGAGGAGCTTAGTGACATGGTCTAGCTGGGGGGTGTAGGGCTGGATGACCCTGGGCCCCTTCCGGCTCGGAGTGGCCTGCTAGACTGTGAGGCATCTAAGTTGGTGTTACGCTCTGGGATGTGCTCTCGGTCTCTGTACGGGTGTTAGATGGTGAGTTGGACTAGATGATCCTTGTGGGTCCCTTCCAACTCATAATTTTCTGTGATTCTGTGATTCTCTCATGCAGAGACCGGGGGTTAGATTCCTGCCAGGGAGACAGTGGTGCCGTTAAAGAGTCGGACTCAATGATCCTTGTGGATCCCTTCCAACTCAGAATATTCTGTGATTCTGTAATGACCCAGGCTATGGTACTCAGTATGTCACTCCTGGAGCCTTGACTCCTCCTACCCCATCACTGGCATTCAGTTAAAACCCCAATGACATGTCTGCAATTGGCTTTGGGCAGGGGGAATGGGGCGGGCTGGGGGAATGGGTCTGCCTGGACCCTTGTGATGGATCTGATGTTGTTCATTTGAAAATCAACCATATAAACACACAGTATTTTTTAGTTCTACAGATCAGTTCCAAATGGAAGCTCTCATATCCATTCTGATTTATGTATTAAACCACAATGAATATAGCTAACATATAACAATGTGTCTAATTTTGTTAGGGTTGATGTTACTTGCAGGAAAAAACCTATTTAGATTAATGAATAAAATTAAATGAGTGGGTTCTTATTCAGGTAGGTAATGTCTGATGCTAGTCAGACAATGTCCAGTACTCCTTAATTTTGCAACTTATCATTGAAATTGTGCTGATATTAACAACACTAATTTTATAATTTATGTGCTTTAGCATAATTCATATAAGTGACTCACCATCTATAGTGGCAGTGTCTTCTTCTTCTTTTTTATTTGTTGTTTGTATTTTGGTCTTAAATCTATTTTAGCATCATCACAGCTCCAGTGCACTATTCATGTGTTTGTAGTAATTGCCTTTTGAGCTCCCTACTCATATTGCCTCCCATGCATCACTGTCAAATGTGCTTAAAAAGCAGTACTTGTGGCATGACAACAGATTAATGATTGCAGTGTCCTTTGTGAAAGCAACAAATCCTTGTGACCGTGCTGAGTGCCCTCTGCAACCCCTGATTTAGTCTTTGACCTTTTTGTATTTCCTTTCCTCCTCCCAAAAAGCAAAACTGCCACTAATACTGCTGATGGTGTATAATACACTTCTCTAAACTTTGGATGTCTCACAGGGTTATCTTGCATTTGCTTAGTATTTAAAATTATCCTTTATTTAACTTTATAAAATCAACAGATATAAACTGAATAATACCAAAATTATTCCAATGGCTCTATTTACCATGGAGCATGTACCTGAAAAAACTCTTCATATATTCCTCTATATAGAGGTGAAAAAAGGATTGGTCCCTTTGAAAATTAAGAATCATGCACTGATGACACCAGTTCTGTCAATATTCTCTTTTTTTTGTGGGAAGAAGTATGAAAGGGGATCCAATGCAAATGGACTGAACTGTTGGAGTGCATGGGAGAGTTGCATGTATATAGTCAATGCATTATCAGGCTCAAAGAATCACAGAATCACAGAATTATTAAGGTTGGAAAAGACCATAGAGATTGAGTCCAACCTGTCACCTATTACCTAACCTAGCCTGTTACCTAATCTGTTGTCATCCTGCTACCAACACCCTTCCTAGCAATAACACTCTACTCTAATATCCAGGTCATGGTACTAAGTGTTTTATTTCATAATTGGTCTGGTGGATACATTTGGAAATTATTTTTGAAGGATTAAGAGAATCTTAAGAACTGTTGTAAAGTTACCATCTCTGGTAACTGCATTACAGTCTTACCTCCACACTAGCTGTTTACGGGTCTCCTGGGGGTCCCGCGAATCGCCCAATCCACGAGCATGAATATGCACATAGGCCACGCTCATCTCCCGCCCCATCATGCTCATGCCCACCCCCTGCCACCCCAGAGGGCTGGGGAGCACTCCCCACAGCCTTCTACAGCACAGGGGAGCAAAGAGAAGCGTTTCTGAGCCCTCTCCAACTGGGGAGGCGCCTGGAGAATCCCTGGGCTTTCCTTCCGCCACGCTGCTTCTTTCGCTGCTGCCAGGCTGCTGCTGCCATGCATGATTGCGTTGCCACTGCAGGGGGGAAGCTCACCCTGGGGTCATGGCAGGGCAGGGACTCAGCAGTCCCCATTCGCACTCTGCAACTTCTCCCGGGAAAAGTGCTGGTGGGGAAAAATGCTTGAGAGCACCTCACACCGGGACACCCAGGAGGAGAAGTGGTGAGACACCCCGGTCCTGGCACACATGGGCAGGTGGGGCAGAGGGGAAGGGGAGGCTAGCTCATGCCGTAGTCCCTGTGAAAGAGGATTCAGCGCTGTGGAAGTGCTTTCCCCGGGGCTATGTATATCACCAGGTGCGCTGGGCACTGGGTGCGCAGCCCCCAGGGACACAAAGTGCTTAGTGCTTGGATTCCGCCACAGTTAGCACACCTATTACCATTGCCTCCCCTGTCTGTAGCCGGGACACCCAGGGAGAGAAGCGGTGGGACACCCCGCTCCTGGCACGGGCAGCACCATGAGAGTATACACCATGCGTTGTAAACCTTTCCTGCCACACAACACTCATAAGAGAGCAAATTGTGGCTGTGCCCAGCAAGCGAGAGGTGCTGCCCCCCTGCCCTGCAGGGGTGTTCTCCACAAATAGCCAATTAACATTCACTGAGAAATACAGTCAATCCCCTCTCTATTGTGACCTCTGCATTATGACCCCGCGCATTTGCGATGTGAATTTATCACCGTTTTGATTCCATCATTTGCAAATTTTTTGCGGCTCACAAATGTGCAATGCCTCTGCTCCACCGAGGGGCGGGCCATGATTCACGCTGTCCCCTGTTACTCTAAGCGCAGTCGGGGAACTGACCCCCCTCCTGGGCGCGTGTTACTGTTTCCATGGCTACAGGCAGGGAAGGGCAGTGCCCCAGGAAAGTGGGGCTGGGCTGACCGCAGCGGCCAGTGGGACATGCTCACTCTGCTGTCGCAGCTGAACCCCCCCCGCCCTGCGTGGCATTGCCGGCAGTGCGTGGGACCAGCAGTGTGCAGGACCGCAGCAGAACTGTCTGGCGCGGCTCTCGCGCTGGCAGCCTGCATCGGGACGTCCGGGCACGGGCTGGGGTGAAGGAGCAGTGGCACAACCGTGGGGAGCCCATACTGGCCCCGTGGGGCGCCTGTACTGGCCCCGTGGCCGCGCCACTGCTCCCTCACCCCGGCCCGTGCCTGGCTGTCATGGCGTGGGCTGCCAGCGCGGGGCCTCACCGTGGTGCTGGGGTGCCTGGGTGCAAGCGCCGGGGGAGGGGGAAGTGGCGCGGGGGTTTGCGCTGTGAGCACACAGTCGCGGCAGCCAGGAGAGGCCCACAGATTCTCGGGGTGGCAGGGGTCTCCCGAGTCAGAGGGGGCTCAGAAATGGTTCCCTTAGCTTCCCCATGCTCGGAGAGTCCAAGGGGAGAAGCAAAAAGTGCCCGGAGCCCTCCGGAGTTCCGGGGGGTGGGGCAATGGGCATGGCCTGCATGCATATTAACGACCTGCCGTTCTTTGCGCGTTTAGGGGTTTGCGAGGGCCGTCGCCTGTCCCCTTCATCATGAATGAGGGGGTTTAACTGTATGCCGCCAATCAATAGGTGCAAATATGCAAGGTATTACTGTACTAAAACTAAAATGAGAGAGTGATTTTCCCAGCTTGTTCCCCATACATCATGACAGCAGCATTAGAGCTGTACGTGAGACATTTTCCATAGCATGAAAAACTAATTCCAGCCTCAAAAACCAACATCTGATGAAATTTTAAGGACTGAAGTTCAAAATTCCAGACTTCTTTGAAAAGGATGAAAAAAGGTTTTAGAAACTGATCAAGAATTGAAAAGTTTGCTGAGGGCCTGTATACTTCCAGACTGGCAGAACCAGAACCACTGAACTAAAGAGTTTAAAGACAGTAATAAGAAAATATGTAATGAATTCCTGTGAATATCTATTCCAGACCAGTGTAAGATAAATTAAGTTAAATGAATTCTTGTTGATGTGTCAGGTTATGTGATGATATGAGGAAAAATAAAATCTAATTCTGTGATGCACATTGTGCCCTCCTGTGACAGATGAAGATAATGATAATCGAAAAATATTTGGTGGGTTTATTCCTGAACGGGTAGAATTGCCCGATACATTAAAATTGAACACAAAAAGGGCTGGCAGAACCTTGGAGGGAGACCTCATGGCATCTTATGAGCTGGAAGAGTGTCTATTCTCTAAATGTACGTTCTGTTGGTGAGAATTTGAAGAAGTCCCCATAAGGCAGATTCTTCATTGGCAGGCACTTCGGGTTTGGAATGCCATCTTTCTTGTGGTTATCTGTCAAGGACATATGATCTTACAACACCGTATCCACTGATCTGGATTCCCAGTGGATCTGATTTGTTTGTTGAAGAGGGTAAAACCCCCTCCAGTCCAGATGTAGGAAAAGCTTTCCTTTATTGCCTCTGGGAGGCAGACTGTAGTCTGCATTCATATTTCTTCTAAACCAGTAAATATACATAGTTTTGACCCAAATAATGAGGTGAATAAATTCCTGGAAACATGAATGTTCTCAAATTAGTTTCTTAAAGTTATGTTGGGATTGGCTTTTTTTTTAGTTCATAAGTTGGCATGAAAGGCTTTCAAATGAGAACACAGGGAATGCACAGTCATATTAATATGAACCTGGCTCTGCTTCTAAACTGTTAAAGTATGCCTGGATTTTGCCCTTTGGGTGTTGGAAACTTCTTTATTTATTTCTTTTTAAAGGTGAAACCTCCACATGGTTTTGTTTTATCTCTGTTAGCCAACTTCAGGAGTAAATACTCAGAATGACACAGATGGATTTAGATTATTGATTCTTTCTAGTTGAATTGTGAGGTTAAATTCCTTAGACAATGAACTACAAATATCCTCCTAGAATTTTCTTTCTATTGTATTTTTTGGAACTGGAAATTTTCTGAATTGGAGATATATAAATAATTAATATGCTGAATGATTTCCAGCTTTTATGCCCTTCTCTTCTTCCATTCACAGTTAAACCCATCACAGAAGACAAAAAGATTACACCAGAGGTTTAATGAGAGTGAAACATCTAATATTTATGGTGTCCTTCAAACAACATACACATGGCCATTCTAGTTACTGGATACTGCCTTGATTTCTATCGTTATTTTAGCAGTCCTTGCTCAGAACCAGAACAGTTACCAATCTATTGGATTTAGCCAAATACTGTAGTTCAGACAGTAATCTTTTAAAATTACGTTAGAATGGAACCTATTTACTGTGTCTGGCAGAGATGAAAAAAACCCCCTAGAGATAGGTGGTATTTCAAGTTTTTTATTTGACATAGGGAAACTATCAAGGCTAACTTTTATGCTGAAATATGTAAGATAAAACATAATCATAATAGATGGCAGCACAGCTTGCATATCCAATAGCTTCAATACCCTCCTGTGGCCACCCATCATTTTTTCTGACTGACAAATGAGACAGTTGATATCAGCTAATATTAGAAACTCATTCATTTATTAATGTTTTCTTCAATTAAATTTAATAACAGAACAGATTACACTGAATGACAGGGTACAAATGCACAGGATTATTTTAAAACAAACAGCATTAACATGCAGCAATTAATGTAGAATATTATTTTCAACCATGCATTTCTGAATTTCTTTGAAGGGTTTGAAAACCTTACTGAGTTCAGTGTTACTAATTATAAACAGTCTACTTATACCACATTTAATGTTAAGAAAATATTTCAGCTAAACTTCAGAAAGCATCCAGGTGTCTTGCAAATTCCTCGGTAAAGCAGCCCCTCTGGCACAGACCAGATCTGCACTTTTCAATCTGTCTGTCACACATCTATCCCAAAGCATGGAGGCATCTGCACCTCTTCTCCATGCCCTTGTTATCTGATGGGAATCTGGGGATGACCTATGGACTTGAGGAAGGAGGGAGCAAGGGTGGAAGTGGTACAGTGGGGACAGGGATGGGACCAGCACAAAGAATCAGCAAAGAAGGGATCTGCTGGCTCCAGGGAACATTTGAGAAGTCATAGACACATAGAGGAATGACTTAGATCAGAAAGGACTTTTAAAGGTAACCTACTCAATGCCCCCTGCTGTAGGCAGAAGCATTCTGTGATCTTTCATGAGATAAGGTTGTTCAAAGCATCATTCAGCCTGACCTTGAATACTTCCAATGATGGGGCATCCACAACTTCTCTGTTCCAGTGCCTCACTGCCCTCATAGCCCCTGGGGTTCATGTGACCAGGGTAGTCACCTATTTTGGGGAGCCTGCTAGGACATAGCTGTAGGACCAGTGGAAACAAAAACTATGTCAGTAAATTCTTCTCATAAATGTTCCTTCCCTCATTTTGCCCTGTCACTGATCTATCAACTTGGGGGTGGTTTTCTCTTCTACTTCAGTACTGGTTAGACCACACCTTGAATACTGTNAGTGTGCTTCTCCTAGTCATGAACACGAAAGGCTGGGTAGAAAATAGACAGTCCTTAGAGAAGTACATACTGGGAAAAAGTAATGCATTTGCTCATGGTAAATTTTCACAGAAACTGGCTTTCTACCAACCCTAGTGCAGGTCTGATCCTCCCTTTGACAATAAAAATTGTAAATGTAAAAGGAATTTATATATGCAGAACATAATGACCTTAGATGTGAGCAGAATCCTGGCCTCAAGGCCAGACAGTGGAAGCTTTGCCATTGATCTCAGTGGAGACAGGATTATACTTGTAGTTTTGTCAAGATTCTATCATTAATGTCATTGTTTTTCAAGTGTCGCTGGATATTTAATTACATCAAATATGAGAGCTTTTATTGTATGACGAAAAAGAAGGAAAAATACCCTTACACTGAGAATTCTGTCAAGGCTGAGTTGCATTCAACATGTACTTGAGAGGTAAATCCTCTGAGAGAGTGGTGTTTAATAGTGTTTAGAAGGTATTATCTATTGGAAAATCTAGCTGTTACAGAATCATCCAGCAAATCCTTTCAGCACTGTATGCAGAATATTTTTGTTTTTACTGAGAATGAAAGATTTAAATAAAAAGAGCCAAGTCAAAGAGTAGTATCTTACATTTACTGGCCTAAGACCATATTTACAGCCCAATCTGACAAACCATCTAAGTATATTTTTAACCTCAGGCATGCTACTTGTTTTTAAAACTTCATTCCTGTCTGAAAGGAATATTTAGACAGTTTAAAAATCATCCTCCTTATTTCCAAAAATTATGGCCTCTTAGCATACCATGTTTCATTAGAATGAAAGATATAAAGGAATGGAAGAGACAAAATAAAATTGGTGGACTTTGACTCATATAGTGAAAATATGGTCAAAAAAGTGCTGGACTTGTATTGTTCGAAGGATAAAACACAATTAAAATGTGACATTTTAAAAGATGTGTACTTTTGTCCACTGTAAATATTTGCACATGTTTGACAACTAAAACCACAAAGGAAAATACATAATTAGTGAGGACCATCTGGATAGTATGTCAGGAACACCAAAGGATTATTTTCTCTGTTCCTGTCTCCTTTTCCAGTCACCTGCTTCTCACTACTTAATCCAACTAATTTCACTTCACCCTTCAAGACTTCGGTCTTGTTCTTCTAGTAAAAAAACAGAAAAGGTTTGCTCCAGAGCCTGAAAATACTATTCCCTATGTGCCCTTAACATTTGGTGTTTAGTCATGTACAGAATCCTGACACAGAACTTGGAGGCATTGCCAGCTTGGGAAAAAGTCACAAGGATTAGGCAACAAACCTGACATTTTGTCTGTTCCTCTTTTCCAGGAAGATGTCAACATTTACACAAGTCATTGTCTCCCATAGTGCAGGTAGATAGACAAAAGAATTGTCTTCAGTGGAGGTGCTCAGGAACAACTTTCTGGCAATCCTAAAGAAAGATGTTGATTTCTCTGCAGTTAGGGAGAAGGATAATATGGTATATAAATTTTTGCTGTTTAAAACTTTAAATGTCATTATGAACTATCACTTCTTTTAACTCACAGGCTCACGGGTTATTCTGAGTTGGAAGGGACCCACAGGATCATCTAGTCCAACTCTCAAGCGAACGCCCAACCAGGGATCAGGCCCACAAGTGTGGAACCATGGGCACCATGCTCCATCCATCCAAGCCTCCCATCATCTAGGCCATGTCACTGAGCTCCTCATTGAGTCTTCTCTTAAACACCTCCAGCGATGGCAACTCCACCACCTCCCTGGGCAGACCATGCCAATGAGAGATCACTCTCTCTGTGACAAACCTCTTCCTAACTTCCAGCCTAAACCTTCCCTGGCATAGGTTAAGGCCATGTCCTCTTGTTCTGGTGCTGGCAGCCTGAGAAAAGAGATTCACACCCAGCTGGCTGCAACTTCCCTTCAGGTAGTTGTAAACAGCAATCAGGTCACCTCTGAGCCTCCTCTACTCCAGGCTGAACAGCCCCAACTCCTGCAGTTGCTGCCCACAGGGCTTGTTCTCCAGTCCTTTCACCGTCCTTGTCGCCCTTCTCTGGACCCTCTCAAGCAGTTCAACATCCTTCTTAACCTGGGGAGCCCAAAACTGGACACAGTACTCAAGGTGTGGTCTGACCAGCGCTGAGTACAGGAGAAGGATAACTTCCCTAGTCCAACTGATCACACTGTTCCTGATACAGGCCAGGATGCCATTGGTCTTCTTAGGCATCTGAGCACACTGCTGGCTAATATTAAGTTTCCTGTCAATCATTACTCCTAAATCCCTCTCCATTTCACCACGCTTCAGCCACTCATCCCCCAGCTGACAGCGATGTATGGCGTTGTTATGTCCAAAGTGAAGAACCTGGCACTTGGACTTGTTAAATCTCATATTATTGGAATCTGCACATTTCTCTAGCCTGTCAAGGTCCCTCTGAAGGGCCCTTCTACCGTCTGGCAGTTCAACATTTGCCCCTCTTATTCCTATGCATCAAGGTGTTCTTTCTGATAGTGTGTTTAACTCTGAGAAGCTGTGCATGCAATCTCTTTATGTTGCATTGAAAGTAATTACTGGGCATCTAATGAATTCTCCTTTATGTCTCTAAGCAGATGAATTCTTATTATCAGGTTTTGAGAACAAATTGATTGTGTTAAGACGTTGTGTCACATCTAATTCCAGGAGTCAAGGAGGTAAATAACCTCATTTATTAATGATTGGGCAAAGTAAGAGAAATTCATTATGTCACACATTTTTCGTACCTGATTTTTACCCCACTAGAGTGAAAGTGAGATTACATTGCCCTGAAAGCTGATAGAGAAAGGACATGGAATTTAAAATTAGTTTATGCGCGGTTGTCAGTCTTCTTTGGAGCTAACAGAGGCAGCATTTCAAGACAGAAAGAATTTCAAATATTCAAAAGTCATCATTGAAAAGACTGGATGAGGAACTCAGTGACATGGTCTAGATGATGGGAGGCTTGGATGGATGAAGTGTGTTGCCCATGGCTCCAGGGTTGTGGGTTCGATCCCTGGGAGGGCATTTGCTTGGGAGTTGGACTAGATGATCCTATGGGTCCCGTCCAACTTGGAATAACATGTGAACCTAAATTGAAACTATAAAACATGTTAGCAATGTTTTATGTCTGCTATGGTCCAAATCTATGCCTGCTAAAATTTACTTAATCTCATTAGAAGTGCAATAGTACTATATAAGACTGCATGGCTTTTCTCCTAGGAATACTCTCGTATAGTTTTATGAGTATCAGTTGAGTATTAGTATTTGAGTATTAGTACTGGTTGATCATTGGTTGTACTGACAACTTAAGATATTTCTTGACTAATTTAAGTACTACTGTGCAGAGCTGACAGACCGAAAAGTAAGTGGCTTTGGCAGCTCTCTCTTACAAACAGTCCTTGGCTCCCTAGAAATGGCACAACTTTAGACAAAGCAATTTATAGATCAATCAAGTTGAACTGATGCAATCTACTAATGCATGTACATTTAAAGTAGCTAAATTGATGCAGGCACATTACAATCGATTTGAGTGTGCCTACATTAGGTTTAGCTTTAGTTTAAGATAGATCTACGTAAAAATAACATCAACTGTATTTAAAATCCAGCAGCTTTACAGTGTGGACAAAGCCTGCAACCACCTTGACATTGGCAACACTCTAACAAACTCGAGGAAGACTATTTTAGCTTATTTTATATTTTTCTCTGTACCAGGGTTTTGGGTTTTTTTTTTGCCTACTAAGGTTCAATGTTGTGGCCAGTTGTGTGATTTAAGAGATCCTTTAAGAACAGAAGTCTAAAGACAGGGCTCAAAAATCTTTATCCAGACCTTTACCTTAATGGTCTGTGTTTCAATTACAGTGATTATTCTCTGAGTGACCTCAATTGGACTGGGGGTACTCGTCACTTGTAAAAGACCCAAAAGACTCAAACCAGATCACTTATTTAGGGGCTAAATTTTGCGTTTAAGAGGCTAGTCTTTCTTCTGTTTTTAGAAGTTTTGAATGTAGGATTTATTCTATTTCTTGTTTTCTGTAATGCAGTTCCTTTACATATGACCACCCTTCCATTCTACAACAATATTTTTAAGAAGCCTTAAAAAAAGGGTACTAAATATATTCTCAGAATTTTCTTTTGACATTTGATATACATGGAAGCTAAACAATATACAGTTTAGCAAGCTGTGTATTTTTGTACTCTCATTCTCAGCTGCAGTCATCACTTGGCTGACAACCATCTGTGTCAACCTGCTTTTTCCTTCCCATTTTGCTCAGCTGAAACGAAAATAAATTGACAGAAACAACTTCTGCAGAGAAAGTGCAAAAAAGTTAATGGAGTGGTGGACTTGCCTCAGCACCTGCAAGCACATTTTGTTTCTATGTTAATTTTTATTTGTATTCAAAATTAAAATGTTATTTATTTCAAATCAAAGAAGGAAAAGCAAGTTTAGCTTGTTTGCCTACAAAGCAGAAAGCTATTGCCAGGCTGAGCAGTTCAGCAGAACACAGTATCTTGACAGCTAAGCAGCACAAGGTAAGGGCTGTGGAGGTTGCTGTAGCCAGTGTCCTAGGGCTGGCACGAGGTAAAGGGCTTGGAGAAACAGACTAGCTTAAGAAATGTCTCATTTCCTTTCTGCATAGTCTGCCCTCTCAGACCACAGTCTTACCTGTGTTCCCCAGGCTCCTCTTAGCCTACTCTCATGTTCTGCTTAAGGTTTCTTTATGAGGTTATTTATCTATGAAATCGGAGATTGGAGAAAAGAGACTCAAGAGGGGCACTAGAAATGTTGCCTTGAGACTTGAAATCAAGACAGTCTTGTTGGAATATGGTTTTGGTTTCAGAGGCGTTTTCTGAAGACAACTGAAAAATATTTTGGTGACTTAGAGGGTCATATGCTATCCAGAAGTCCTTATAATTGGGTTCTAAGGTGACTGTTTCTGTTACAATTTTTTTTTAAACCTTGTAGTTATTATTCTAGTCTGAATAGCCTGTACCTGTGAATCTTTTCAGTTTGAACCAGACAGAGATAACCTGGAAGTAATATTGGGTAGCAGTGTTAGCAGAGACTCTGCCAGAATATGTTTGCATAAAAAACCAAAACAAAGGTTGCACAGCATTATGACTTTTGATTTGCCCAAACTGTGTAATCCAGAATTGTAAATTTAACACACTTTCTTTTTTTAAGCGGTTTTTTTTTACATAAGTGCACACATTAATATGTAGGATGAAGTTCTGGTCTTGTTTAATTCAGTGGGAATTTTGCCAGTGGGAATGATTTCGGAGAATCAGAATTTGACATATTCCCATGCTTCTCTTACTTTTCCATCCATGCTGCAAGACTACACCCCTGTATCATCTATCTGAATTATTCTTGCTAGTCTATCAGAGCCATGTCAAACCCCTACCGAACCTCTCAGCATTGTTTAGTCACTGATTTGCAGTCCACAGCAATGATTTCTCTTTTTTCATCATAAAAAAACATTCCCCACAGAAATTAGTCTAAATCAGATATGTTCAACACCAATTCAGAAATATGCTTAGACTCCGTTATAGTCAAATGACCAGAACTTAGTTTAGGAATTTATATGTTACAAATCCACAGGGTTATAACAGATTTCTGAAATGTACTAAAAAGTTTTCTTTATGCTTTAGAAAATTTCATCCTATTGAGTATATGAAAACTATGGTCTGAGGACACTCTACTACAGACTGAACTGTCTATCTCAAGGTCTCTTTGCCTGTTTTACTTAAAGTTTAGTCTTGGTTCTAAGAGAAACCCTGAGAAGTTTCAACAGAATTTAAGTCATGAAAAACCAAACAAATCAGTCCACTAAAGTACAGATTTTTCTAACGCAGCTACCATTAAGTTAATAAGACATGGCATACTTAATCCTGCTATAATTCACAGAGGTCAAATGGCAGATGCATGGGAGCTTGTAGCCAACTCTAACATTTTGTCAAAAGATAGAGTAACCGTCCAAGTCTGTGGTAGGTTTTGTGAGCCAAGGCTCAGGCCCAGTATAAACATAATTAAAAAGTGAAAGTAAAAAAAAAAGGAGAATGAAAACACTAAGCAGAAGCTCTCAATATCTCTGAAAAAAATCTAAAACAGGGCTTTAACTTTATATCTTTGAGAATTTAATGCATTGAGTCAAACTATGACTTTAGCCGGCAATCCTCTACAAAGTTTTATACCTTCTTGCCCTCCTTGTGTTCACAGTATTCATGCTATTTCTGAAAACCCCCAATGTCTGTGAGGCAATAATGATAAAGACCTTTTTACAAATGATGAGTGACTGAGAATATTCACATGAAAGCATAGATGCTACCAGCACTTCCTCACCTTATAATTCACTGGGTCAAATCACTGAATATACTTATTTCACATAATGTGACTTTAGTAGGAACTGTAGTCACTCTGCAGCTGTCATTGATAATCTTATTGGTTTTTTGTGCCTGAAAGTGGATTTAATGCAGAAGAAGAAATGGGGCGGTTCATTTGACATTGACTTTACTGGGCAAAAGATTGTCTGCAGAGCCCTGCTCCATCCCAAGAGCATCAGGGTTAGTTAAGGAACCTCAGGCACCTCATTACCACTCTGGTTCTTCAGCACTGGTCACTATATTAAACAAGCAAAATCATAAAGACGAGTGACAGAAACAAGATCCTTTACTGAAGAGTAATAGCAATGAGACAGTACTATTCTCAGTTTTCACTGTGGATGAGAATAGCAAATAGATGATTCTAGTTTAGAATGAGTCCAACACACATAAACAAATTGTCAGAAGCAACACTTTGACTGAAAGACTTGGTTGTGCTTTCACCCAAGAGGTCTAAACCAAAGGTCTTCAACAATCAAATATAGAACTAGTGTTTAGTCTGTTATTGCAATTTCAAGAGTCAACTGACTAATGAATGTCGATATATAATTATGGGGGATGCCAACAGTCTACAGCTCAACTTCTGCTGTTCTGTTCACCTTTTTACTGTACTTATAAATGAACGCAGAAAATTAACTATGAATATTAAAGAAATTAAGAATACTAGTGGCAAAATTTAGAATATAAGGAAATTGTGTTGGATTTTCTTTCATCATTGATATGTTTGTTTGCAGACCAGTATTATTCAGCACAATAAACATTTATATAGGTATATCCTTAATATATTTAACTTCCAACTTTGTTACCTGTGTTATATTGTTGCACTAAAAGTAGCCCTATCGCTTCATGACAAGCCTCTAAGAACTCGCATATCATCATTGCTGTGAGGGGAAATCCCTGCTGTGGTATTTTCTGTTCAGCACATCTGGTTCATGTTTTCTGGCATTCTGAAAAGATAACATCATAAGAGGCCTGAAAATGCACGTGGCAGTGAAAAAGCATTAAGATGACATTTACATAATTATTTCAAGAGTATTCTCGGAAGCAAAACTGCAGGAAGGAAAGCAGGTCAAATGTTTAAAATATTGGAAGGGTAAAAAGGTCAGAACAGTCCTATGCAGGTGGACTGTAATCCAGCAAAACATTTAAAACACATGCTGGTTGAGAAAGCCACTTGCTGCTGAAAGCTTCAAAGAGTAGTTCCAAAGCACATCACTTCACCTCACTCCTATAGAACTTTTTGCCATAAAATAATTATGGAAATATCTCAGGGAAAAAAATCTTTCACGTATTTCTTCTGCTTTTTCTTTCTCCTGGATTTTCTCATAAATGGTATTATCATGTACCAACATAAATGATTCAGGATGAAGTGTTTTGTTTCGTTTTGTTTGTTTTTTTGCAGGGTGGTGTGTGTTTGGTTTTTTTTTCTTAATCAAAATGCATCTTTGGAAAAAAATAATTTGTCCATCAAAACTTGTTTATTGTCTATATTAATTTGGTTTCTTCAATGTTTATTGCTCACTAATTCTTTAATTAGAGAGTTATGTTTTCTGCTTAAAATACTGGAAGAGCTGTATAGGGCATCTTCTCAGTCATTAATGTTAATTTTAAGATGCCTTTGAAAAAATCCAGTTAATGGTTGTAAATGAATTTCAGGGAATAAATATGATGCCAAGGCAGATGTAAACCTTTCAGCTATATCAGACCAAACTGGGGAGTGGCTAGGATCAATGTATCTTAATAAACAATGAAGGAGGACAAGTTATAATGGCAATACAATTAGCAGTAACTAATTCAATATATTTTTGAGCATATGGTTTTTATTAACATCAGTGTAATATACTGAATTCAAAAGATTGTTTGACACGACATCAAACAACTTTTACATGAAGAGAGTAGGGCAAATCAGAATCAGTAGTTACGGTAGTTACTCTAAAAATGTCTAGATCATCAACCTTAAAATTAAAATTTGTCTGTAAACAGGCACTGCTTGAACAGTCAGGTCTTGCAGGCTGTAGAGAATGGACTCTTGACATATGCTCTTATTTTTCTTTAATTCAGTGTCTTGAATTCAAACAAAATTTTGGGTAAAAGGTTGCTCTTCCTTTGCTACTCAGATGAAAAGAGCAGTTAAGCTGAACTGGGGTTGTATGAAGAATGACATTTTGATAACAGGGCACTCAACAGTGTATAATAAACAGATATAGATGTTGGAAATGGAAGGCGGACAAATTTAGAGTGAAAGTAAAGCATGCAAGATCCCCTTAGATGGCTGAGGCAGTACTGCTGTTCAGGCAGTACTGCTGCAGACATGACCATGAGTGGTGATGCTTTCCAAGGTGGAGCCTTGTGCTGGCCCACACGAGACAAGATGAGGCTTTTCCAAGCGTAATTAAACATTGTCCCACAGCAGGCCTAAAGGGTTCCTAGCAGCCAAATGATAAGGATATGTAGTAAATCTGCCTTCCATTTGTCATGGGGAAAGCTTTTTCTGTTCCATTGTAAAACTTTTCTCCTTTTTTTACTGGAACAGACAATAGGTTTCTCTTCTTACCTCTTTTTCTCTCCCATGAAAGGAATGTGGCATGGAGGACCCTGTGTTTTATCTTCCGTCCCCTGAAAGGAATGTGGCTAGGTTAGGGGCTTTCTCCTTTTCACTTGACAAACAATGGAGGATCCTGTATCTTATCTCCCCTTCCTGGCAAGGCATATGGCATGGGGAGGGGTTTTCTCCTTTCTACTGGACAAACAATGGAGGGTTTCTTTTCTTATCTTCCCCTCCAGACAAGGCATGTGGCTAGAGGAAGGGCCTGAGGGCCAGGGCAGGCTGAGTGACCGCCAATGGCATGTGAAGACATGCCCACAAGGCATGTGATGTGGGAGGGGCCCGAGGCCCTATAACTACAGCTGCTGGGCTCACAGGAGGGAGGTTCATGGTCCTTTGGGCCTGAGGACGCCTTGTTTTTACTTCTGCCATTTTGCCCAGGACCACGTGGACCTTTGAATCCTCATCTCAGCACAGTTTTTCTTTCTCCTGCTGACCGTTGGATCTCCCTGCAGCCCCTTGGACATTTCAGGAAAGGATCATTAGCTGTTACTCCACTGCTTTGCCTACCCTGAACCTTATTNGGATGGGGACGGGATTGAGCAGGGGGCAGTGCCGGTGCAGGACGCCGCGACAAGCGGCCAGGATTGGGTGGGGGACAGCACTGGTGGGGATGGGGCTGGGGCTGGCTGTGCGGGCAGGGAGGGGGCGGAGCTGGTGCCATGAGTGGCGAAGCTGGGGGTCGATCAGACTGAGNTTTTTACACTGTTATTGTTGTTGCTCAAATATATATATATTTTTTTTTATATTAAATTTTTTTCCTTGCTTCCAGTAAAGTTCTTATTTCTCTCCANCGGAATACGCGGGGGCTCACTGTATTTCTAAATTTAATTCATACTTCATCCTAATTGACCCAGGACACATTTGAAGAGTATCACTGGAAATATTCTTATGAAGAAGGTAGGTTTATCTGATGGTTGTTGCCTTGTAAGTGCTTTATCCATATCGCAAATGTGCTTTTATGGAAACAAAAGCTGTGAATACAAATAGTCTAAATATAGAACGTTACAAACACACAATAAGCCAAATGCCTTTTTGTTTGTTTGTTTCATGTAGGCAGTGGTTCCAAACCTCTAACTTAAGCTTCACTTAGGAAGTGTTAGATTCATTAAAGCTGATATGGTCTAAGAATACACTAAGTTGGAAGAAATTTTGAAGTGTCCATGTATTTGAAGTCAGGAAAAATAGCAAGAGGCAATATTAACACAAACATTTTTTATCTCTGCATACTAGTTCCTCCAGTTTTTACTTGACTGTTAAAATATCTTCAGGGGCATCTGTCAGATACACTTTCACTAAACATCTAGTATATTTCTTTTCTTTTTTTAAATTTATTTTTGGTGTCATGAAAATGAAAGTACATGATCCTGTGATAGTTACATAACAACATTACTTATTATTTGCTTACTTAGTGCTCTCTAGTAACAGTAATTTTTTTAGTATGCTGGATGGTGCACTCTGATTTCCCTGGGTTTCCACTTAGAGGTTATTACTGCTTGCAGTGATGACTCACCAAATGCACACAGTGGTGTTATTTGGTCAAACAGGAATCCAGAGCATTTCTCCAGCTTTTATGGAATCATTCTTTAGGTAAACCTTAATGGATTTTCAATTACAGTGCAGGTGCCACATAATTTGAAGCACATCTCACAAATGCTGTCCCTTCCAGAAATTATGTAATGTAAATAGTTTTGATCTGTAATCCTAAGTTTGCAGCTGGTTTAGTGGGGTTTTTTGGTGCTTTGGTTATTTTTTTCCTTTTTAAAGGTTACATACATTAAATTTTTCATTGTAATTAACCTAGGAAGCTAATTAGGGGTACTGCCTGACATACTTATTGCACTGTGTTCTGCACAAAAAGCTGCTTTCAAAATTTTTATGCTACTGTAGTGTATTTTGCACCTGATTCTTCTCTCCCTTTTCAGCCATCATTTCTCCAGCAATATGTACAAATATGACAGGAGACATTGTATGGGTCATTTGGAGTTTGTTGTCTGCTGCTGCTTGACTGGTAGGTTTTTAGGTAATACTGTGATACTGTGTAACTGGATGATAAATGTGGAATGGTGAGGAAGATCTGAGAAGAAAACACCTCCTGTCAATGGCTGGTAAAAGTGCAGGGGGCACTCTGCAAGGGAACTCTATGCAGATGTGAGGTACAAGATAATCCAATAAAAGGCTAAGAAAGAGGTGATATGGTGCATGTGCAACTGATGAGGAGAGATCAAGGATCATGGCTTAAATGACATACAGGCAGCTAGAGGGTGAATAAGGACAGGATTGACTGGAGGGAGCTTTGTCAGGCTTTGGGCTGCCCCTTGCACCCAGCTCTCCAGCCAGCATTTCCTGAAAACAGAGAGAGCAAAGTCTAAGTGCTTCTGAGGAAAACGTTACAAGGCTTTGAACAACAAGGAGAGTTCTGAACTATGTTAAAGTATACAAATACAAATGCTTGATATTGAACAGCATCCAGCATACCTCAAAGAACTAGACTGAACATCAAGTCAATACCTTTTAGTGTAATGTACCGTGTAAATCTGCTTAGGGGAAAAATATTAAAGAAAGGTTGTAGCAGTTCCATCGTCTCAAGAAAAAAAAGATGCTCTTTGAGGGACCTTTGTTCTTTAAGGAACTTCTGAACCTTGAATTTTTCCAAACAAGAAAATCATAATAGAAATGTTAAGAGAGTGTATCAATAAACTCTTCTCAGGCAATTTCAGCACAAGAACACAGCCTTAGTAATTAAGGTTGTCAGATTTAAAAGTGACTGAAAATTGTAATAAGAAGCTGTACACAAATAAATATAGAAAGTGCTACCAATAACATAGATCATAATTATTGGCTTCCAATATAGCGTCTGAGCAGCTCCTAAGTGGTTTTGGTATGTATTTCATTGTGCAAGTGCAACTCGAATTCACTGGAGCCTTTTGTATCTTCACGTGACTCTGAAAGAGTGGGAATATTCACTCAGCTGATCATGGAGCATAACTGTGGTCACATCCACAGCCATGACTTCTTCAGAAGTTGGTATGAAGTACCCTTCAGATGGAGGAGTGAGCCACATGGAAGGTAAAATGTTCTGCTTTGGATAAAAAGGGTTGAGATACTGACAGAATCAATAGCATGATATGAAAATATTACATTGTGTTTAGTGACGTTTTGTTTATTTTCTATATCTCCTCCCAAAATCATACCTCTTTGGAAATATTAAAAAACTCAGGCTTAGCGGGTTGCTAAGGTAACAGTTCGCTATTTCATCGAAGACCTGTCTCCCCAATCTCATCTCAGTATCCCTTATGAATCTGTATTTATATATTTACATATTGTTAAAGCTTTCTTCAGATTGGCTCTGGAAAAGGGTATGAATGTAGTAAATTTGAAAAAAAACATGAAGAAAGAATATTATTTTTCTGGACACATGAAGAAGAAATAATAATAATATAAGAATATGCCAGTTAAAGAAATTTGGGGGGAAAGAAAGAGAGACCATTAAAAATAATACTGTGTCTACAATTCATTGTCTTGCCAGGTTTACACACTATTTTGAATTGAACTGGCAAAGGTATGCAGGACTCCTTCCATGACAAAGTGAAAAAAATGTTTGTAATAATTTATCTATAGTCAGCTATTGTTGTTACTTTGATGTGAATAGACTGAAATTTTCCTTGATAGTTTTTGCTTTCTGTTTTGTTTTGTTTTGTTTATTGCTATTTATTTCAGACCCCAGTAAAGCAGAAAAATATTTCCTTTCTTCAATCTCTAATCAGCTTTCAGAATAATTCATACTAGCAAATTCTCATGCTGAACCCACTTGCTTATTTCAAAGACCTGAAATATATACTGAAAGAAAAATAATCACATGATTAAATAATTGTTCAGCAATGCCTTCAGCATAATCCTTGCCCCACACTGTAAGCATCCTTGTGTTTCCAGCATCCTTGGAAAGGAATGCTCTTTGAAGTATTTATGCACTGAACAGTTTTAAGAATCTGTAGAAAATGCCAAGTGGAAGTGGAAATGTGAAGTGAAAGTTCAGAAGTCAAAGATATCTGATTATAGCCAGCCCCTAAGAATCACAGAATCACAGAATATTCTGAGTTGGAAGGGACCCAGAAGAATCATTGAGTCCAACTCTTAAATGGCACCACTGCCTCTCTGGTGGGGAATTGAACCCTGGTCTCCCACATGCCAGACGGGGACGCTCACCACTGTGCTAAAGTGGATTTTTAAAGAAAGATGACTTGAGGTAAAGTCTGTGTTCTTCTTAAAAACATCAGAACAGTAATTGCTGTCATTTTCCCAGCTCAGTAGGTAGCATTTGATCTCTAATAAAATATCTAATTATTATTTACTGGTAAATAAAAGTGCTGGTAAATCCAAATTGCTTGGATTTAATTCTATATATATTCTGTGTCTTTACATACTTCAGTGGAAAGTCAGGAAGGGGGTATTTATAATCTGTAAGCAGCACCTAATTATAAACTAAAGTTTCTGTAAGATAATCACCAGGAGACTATCAAACTGTTATGATATTCTTCAGAAATACAAATAAATCAGAGAAAATGGCAACGAACAAAAGCAGCTACTTTGTGCTTTGTCAGTATTATTTGGGCACCAAACATAATCATGTTTATTTTCAAGATAAAGACTGGGGAGAAAACCCAAACCATCAGAAGCAAGATAAAAGGCACACTGAGCAAGTTACACCAAGTCTGTGCTCTGTTTGGTCTGATATTTTGACCTCAACAGGAGAAGTGCTAGTGGAAATGCTATATGAATAATTTAAGGGATCTATTATTCATCAGGAAGATTTTCTGGATGTTATTTCTGTATGAAACATTGCCCAACAGAAGATAGAACTGGTCAATTTAGAGGTATGGCTAGGGAAGTTTAGATGAAAATGCAAAGATACAATGGGACAGAGGTAGTTAGATACAGGAAACACGAGATATTCTGTCCCCCTTGCCTAACTCAGAGTGCTCTGATCATGAGAGGTACAAAGCCTCAAAGGGTATGACTGGATGAAATGGAGGGAGAGGTTGACTGCAGGAGGAAAAATACCCTCCAGGAGGGTAAGGAGATCAGACCTAGTCAGCATGGCTTCAGGAAAGGAAGGTCCTGCCTAACTAATCTAATTTCCTTCTATGATCAGGTGACCCACCTGGTTGATGAGGGAAGAGCTGCTGATGTGGTGTACCTGGATTTTAGTAAAGCCTTTGACACTGCCCCCCATAACAAACTCCTGGTGAAGCTGGAGGCTTGTGGCTTGGATGGGTTTACAGTGGACTGGATCAGGAGTTGGTTGGATAACAGAGCTCAG
>WEKX01028133.1:144465-161126 GCA_013390025.1 Pitta sordida
TTGTTTAATCTGGAGAAGAGGAGGCTGAGGGGAGACCTTATCGCTGTCTACAACAACCTGAATGGGAGTTGTAGCCAGCTGGGGGTCGGTCTCTTCTCTCCAGCTACCAGTGATAGAACAAGGGGACACAGTCTTAAACTGCGTCAGGGGAGATTCAGACTGGACATTAGGAGGAACTTTTTCACAGAAAGAGTGATCTCTCAGTGGAATGAGCTGCCCAAGGAGGTGGTGGAGTCACCGTCCCTGGAGGTGTTTAAGAAAAAAATTGGATGATGTACTTGGTTGTATTACCTAGATATTAGGGTAGTGTGTTATTGGTAGGATGGTGTGTTGGTAGCAGGATGACAGCAGGTTAGGTAACAGGTGATAGGTAATACGTTGGACTCGATGATCTTTATGGTCTTTTCCAACCTTATTAATTCTGTGATTCTGTGAAAGAGTAACAAGGGAGAAACAAAGTAAAGCTATTCCCATCCATTGTAAGCACTGGTGAAGGGGTCAGGAGGGAGACTCCCAAAGGGTGGCAAGGCATAACAGCAGGTTGTGTTTGTCAGCAGCTCTGCAGGTAGTTGCAATTGAGATGGCAGATCTGTATAACTTCTGACTCTTTGACTAGGTATATCTTAAAAATGATGTCTAGGAGACTAGAATTATGAAATAGAAGCATGAGTCATTTCCTGCCCACAAGGACAGGAGCAATGAGTATGACTCTTCACAATCACAGCTTATGGCAGCTGCAGTGCCCGCTCATAAAAATGCCTCATTTTCCCAGACCAGACACTGCTCAGTCGGAAACACACACCCGTAGTGCTGAAAAAGCTGGCTCTCCCCACAGATGAATGGTGTTTTTGTTGGTGAAATCAAGAGTCAGCTTTCCAGTACAAAAGAGTACGCCACTGTATCAGGACTCTAGGGGAAAAAGGAATGATCTTGGTCCTTCCTTGCCCTTGAAGATGTTTGCTCTCCTGTCTTCTTCACCTTTCTAAGGGAAAAAATCTCAATATCTGGGAGCTGGGGAGGCTTATGCACTTTAGAAAGAGCTGGCAGTATAGAGCAGTGCTGACTCAAACCTTGAAGAAAATGGTGCAATCTGGGAAAAACCAGTTCAGTTCAACTTTGAACTTTGGTATGATTAATGACATTATTTGACTGGCTGCGTGTCAGGATATTTCCTCCTCATTACATTTGCTGCATGAAGAGCAAATAGTGTAAGTGAGAGAGAAAAGGTGGAAAACTGATATTTTGCAAAGTGAACACTTTTTCCCAATGATGATTCAAACCTGAGCATTTCTGAGGTATCATCCTGTGAAGTCTTAATTGCCTGCATCACTTGAAAGGGTTTTCTTGAGGCTACATTGAAAACTGTCTCTCCTGTTCTCTTGTCTCCTCTGAGCAGTGGAAGATGTTTTCCTATCAGTACTAGTTTCATCAAAACTGAGCCGCTAGTCTTGCTTTTGTGCAGATGAGTGCACATGACTGGTAGCTGTAAACACTCTTCTGACAGCCTTAATGTCTGTCTTTGTACTTTACTGCCTCTCCAGCCTGACAAGTGGCATTTCTACCAATATGATCGGCAGTGTGAGTGCAGGATTTGTGTGAGTTAATCAAAAAAGGTTTTTGGTTTTTCTTCAGTTATACTGTTAACTGTTCTGTTCTTTCTGTAAACAAATTTGTGGTTTTTTTTTTTTTTTTCCTTTAGCCTTTTCTTGTTTTTATTATTTAAGAAAAAGTGACATCCATTAGATCTATTCTTCCTTTTTAATTATATGTTTAAGAAACTGGACAAAATTATGGCGGCCAATCTATGTGAAAACAAAACATCATGAAGGTCACTGCACCAAAGGACTTGCAATTTAAATCTAAGCTGCCAGACAGTGACAACAGCAGTCTTACTATCTACAGGAATAAGCTTGCAATTCAGTCCCAAGTGCCTTATGTCACTGTGAAAATGCTAAGGGGCATTTCAGAGCCATTTTACGGATACCTGCAAGGTAATCCTTCTTCAGAAGAGGTTAATATATAGCACCACTCTATTTATGGTTTTCCCTTTATTTTTTTGATATACAGTAAAAAGGAACGACTTCAGTAGAGACATAGCTATTTTTCCCCATAATGTTGTTTTTTTCCCTGATATTCTGTAGCTAGCTGGGTGTGCTGCAGTAGTGGGAAATGCTTCACAGGTATCCATGCCAGTTCATGTCTCTTCCTATGAGACCCTTATGTCCTAATGAGGTAAGAAGTATCTTTTGCTGGGCTTCAGTCTCTCCCTCTGGTGTAACAGGAAGAGATGTGGGGTACCTTTGGTACAATTCTTGGCATTTTCTAGAGGACTAGTGAGATTAGTAAGCCAATCAAAAACCCTCAATAATAGTAGAATTAAGAAAGGATTAACCCTGCTCAACAACAAGGACTGATCAACACTACTTTTTTTTTTTTTTGACCTATATATTTTTACATTATAGCTTATATGAGGGTATTAAACTGCACTGCCACCTTTCAATTTTTCTTCGTTTCGCACTCCAAATATTTTAGGTAGAAAAGCATGAAGAAATTTTTGTTTTTCTGGTTTAAGGCACCAATAATCAAGTGGCAACAGAGATGCTCATTAGCATTTACACTGTCTCTGAAAATTCCTAATTACAAGGGACATCCCTGGGTTAGATTATCTCCCCCTGACTTCCCTCGAGCCTTTTCTGTGCCTAATTATTTCTCATAGATAATCTGTATTGCAACAGAAAGCTCTTTTCATATATACCTACAGAAAAAAACAAACCAAAACATTTCACAGCTATCTGGAAATATTGCTGTGCACAACATAGGACATATATTGTTTCACCCTGAATGCAAACTTTCCCCTGATCATGCCTTGGGAGCCCACCTGACAACCAATCCCATCTTTTGGAGCTGACAACTAGTCATTGGCCCTGCTCACAGAGCCAGGTAATTCTCTGGGAAAAACAGAAAGTAGCCTCAATAAGCAATGGTGTTGGAGTAGTTAGTTTGTTTTCCCCATGGGAAGGTATCATAAACTTCCTTATGGAGAAAAAAATTAAGCCTCTCTCTCTCAAAGATGCCTTGTGTTTTAAAGCAGTGCATGAGAAAGAATAAACATCTTCTTTGATTTCAAAACCCAATCAAATTAGGCATACAACAGAGAAAGCGATTTCCACTGTATTCCTGGTTATGCTCTGGTTGGTCTTCAGTCTCCCAGAGAAGTGCATACAAATGCTCTCAGCCGTCTCTTGTGAGGGTGATGTATTAATAACACAGAAAAGCTGCCTCATTTACAGGCAGTTGCATTCATGCAATTTCTCTCAATTTACCCAACTTAAAAAAAAACAGAAACAAAAATAATAAAAAAAAGAATTAAACAAACCCACAAAAAGTCTTCTTTTCTAGGTTATAACTTGTCCTTGAATTATTTTCCCTCCTCTGGACTTCAGAAAATACATAGCTTTTTCATCTGTAATGCTTTTCTTGACAGTGTTTCTAGTCATTACACTGGTCACAATGCTGACAATTCCGACTTGTCTGTCAGGGAAAGCAGGAAAGTTGATCTCACACACTCCTTACCAGTCTACTTTCCTGGCTTGGGTGCCCATTTGCACTGTGGCTACTACCCTGCTGATGAACTGTGGCCACAAGGAGTCCAAAGTCGTGCCTTGTTGTACCACTTCTCTCAGGAGGTATGAATTTCTGGCAGAAGGCTGGCTGATAGCTGGAAACATGCTCCATGCTTTCCACATTAGTGTTGTAGCTCAGATGAGCTGTGCTCTTGAAACATTTACCAGGCTGTGGTTTAGATTTTATACCGTTTCAAGAGTACACAATTTGAATGTCTTTCAGATGAAACTGAGATGGAAGATGTCCTCCAGAAAATCACATCCAGAAGATGATCCAGCTGATAATGGGTATTTTCATGTAGCTATTGAGGTGAGGTAAAACCTACCCTGAAGTAACATCCTCCTGTCCATTTACTGAGTTGCACTCGGATATAACTTTCTTCACCTCAGATCCTATGGTGGTTTTGAATTTGTGCCTTAACCACTGCCAAGAACACATCAGTGTTTTGCTGTTGCTGAATGGCTGCTGAAAACCACATCAAGGTGTACTGGTTTCACTCTCCTTCTGGAAATTAGGCTGAGGGTGGGCAAGAGGCTTGGAGGGGGCAAAGCCAAGACAGCTCACCTGAACTGGTCGAAAGGACCTTCTGTGCCGTACAACGTCATGCTGGTGTAGTGGAAGAAGAAAGTGGAAGAAGAAAGTGGTGTTCTGTTTTCCAGGGTGATCATTGCTCGGAGACTAGCTGGGCATTGATGTGTTTGTTGGGGATGGTGAGTGATTGCTTTTGCATCCTGGTTTTATTTTTTTGTTTGTTTATTTTTTCCCCCTTCATCTTTTTAGCTGGTTTGCCCTGTGTCATGGGGAGAGCCCTTTTGTTCTGTTGTAAAACTTGTCTCCTTTTTACTGGAACAGACAATAGGGTGCTTTTCTTATCTCCCCTTCCCTCCCCTGCAAGGCATGTGGCCAGGGGAGGGACTTTCTCCTGACAAACAATGTAGTATTATTTGTCTTATCTTCCCTTCCTGGCAAGGCGTGTGACTAGGGGAGGGGCCCGAGGGGTGGGGCAGGCTGAGTGACAGCCAATGGCATGTGAAGACATGCCCACAAGGCATGTGACATGGGAGGGGCCCAAGGCCCTATAACTACAGCTGCTAGGCCTCACAGAAAGGGTTTCATGGATCTTCCAGACTGAGGAAGCATTGTGTTTTTTTGTCTCTGATCTCTACTGCCACCATTTTGTGCAGGACCACATGGACCTTTGACTCCTCATCTCAGTACAGTCTTTTCCCCCTGCTGACTGCTGGATCTCCTGGCAGCCCCCCGGACATTTCAGAAAAGGATCACTGGCTGTTACTCCACTGGTTTGCCTATCATGAACCCTATTCCCAACCCCCTGGCATCCTAAGGGTGCCCTGGTCTCCCTCAAACTTGGCCCCCTTCCTGTTTGGTTTTTTTTTTTTCCCAGCTATCTTCAGTCATCTTTTTATTTTTCCATTGTTATTGTTGTTGGTCAAACATATATATGTATATATATTTGTTATATTAAATTCTTTTTCCTTTCTCCTAGTAAAGTTCTTATCTCTCTATTAAAGTCGTCCCTCTTTCACTTTGCGCCCCCCATACTGCGGCTTCACATCTTAGCGGTGTGATTTTTCAGCAATTAAGGAGGCCCCTTTTCGCAACTGCGCTTGTGCGACCTGGCATACATGAATATTCAACTAGGCAGTCATGAATATGCAAATCAGTGCACACAGCTGCGGTGGCAGCTCCGCCACTTCCCCATCCTCCGGCATGGCTGCTGCGGAAACCGATACACAGCAACGCAGTGCTGAAACAGCACTGGGGAGCTGTGTGAGGGTGTGGGGCAAATTTGCATATTAATGAGTTGCTATTCTACGTGGAAGGAGGGCTTCGTTTATAGGGAGCAAGACACATGGTACCATGGTATAGGAGACCCAACTGTATTCAGCTATCTCTAAATTCAATTCATACTCTGTCTTAATTGACACCAGGACATCCTGACCCAGAAGTTTAACTGGTTTTGGTCTTCCTATTCTCTCCAGGGTCTCACTGAGAATGGGAATTGAGCAAGAAATCTGGATGCTTTGCTGCCAGATGAGGTCAAACCACCATCCCCTGCCCTTGGATATTTATGGAGTAGGTAGGGGATCTTCTGCACCAGTGGCTACTGCTAATGTGCTTCTTTTGTGCTGCTGTAGACATACAAAAAATGTTGTCCCACTGCTGGAATTTGGCTTTCCAAACCTAAAGATTAATCTCAGAATGACATGAATAAAGTTGAGGATTAACATGAATACCAAACACACCACTTGTAGAGTACTCCAAGGTCTCTGTGTTCCTTACAGTGTTTACATCTAAAATACTGTGATCTTTCCAAATTAATGTTTGACAAGAAAAAATTCAATATTTCAGTCTCATTTTAATTTTTTTTTCATTGTGATCCACAGAAATTGTTCAATAAATATAAATGATCACCAAAAGTCTGAGGAAAAAGGTAATGATTAATGATTTTTCTTCATGGACCTTTCTTCAAGTAATCTAAATTTGAAGAGCTAGAGAACTAATTCCTATTGAAGTTCCAAAAGCTGTGAAATTACTCTAATAGGATTGCCACCACCTACCCCATATCAGTCAGGAACAAGTATGAGTTGCCTGTGCTGACCTTAAAGCAATGTGTGTTTACAAACAGAAACTATTTGTGTATAGCTGCTGAAATTTGAAATCAAATACGCAGTAAACATCTCTCAGGAAAATATGAAAGAAAAAAAAACCAGACAGCTCTCACTCAGGTTGCTTAATGTACTGTTTGAGGGTTTGAGGACCCCTAAGCAATAATATGATAACCATGCTACATGAAACTATGTGTAAGATAATAAGATGCACAAACCATGAAAAATCATTGCATACAACTTTCTTGCCTTCAAATGAAGCATAAATACAACTTGAATTAAAAAAAAAGCCCTTAAAGCATCTATATACTCTAAGAATGCTGTAGAAAAATACCTGTTGTTATACATATTCATGAAAACCCAGAACTGCACTCAGATTCTCCCCAATAATTTCCTGCAGGGAAGGCTTTTCTTGTCTGAAAGCAAAAGCTGGGGTAAAACCACCCACCTCTGTAAATTGCTCAGACAAATTTAGTTTTTAATTTCTGATCTGTCACGTTCGATACTGTTGTTTATGTTTCATCTGATACAGTCACCCTGGAGGCCCAGCGGATGCTCAGTAATGCGACGTTTTGTTTGTAGCCTGAGGGTCGGCACAGATTTCACTTCTTTTCCAGCTCTCACCCTTCGCATCACAGTGACAGCTTTGACTGTGCATTAAGAGCATAAATTTGTCCACCTTCCACCTTATTTGGTAAATCAAGCAAGAGTCAAACCTACACAAGATCACAGGGACTTGATGATTGGGAAGGAAGTAATAAGATGGAGATAAAGATAGAGGGTAGAAATTCAGTTCAATTTTTTTATCCTTTTCATCATACTTGTATAGTACAAATTATTCCTTTTGACTCTGTGTCAGCCTTTTATTTTTCATTGTGCCTTCTCTTGGTTTTTGCTTCTTTTTTTTTAATGAGAAAAATTATCCTTGGTTCTTTTAGTCTTTGTAGATTATTTTAGAATTCTGACTGCTCTTATGACTCTGTTTTGCCTAAGGAGAACAAACCACCTAGTCATTCCTGTGCCTGTGTTATATGCCTGCACCTAACCTGAGGAGCAGCAATGCAGAGTTTCTTGACAATATTATTTGTGCATAAAAATACTGAAAGAAGGCCATAATATAAATGTGGCTGCTGCTGTAGGAATAGTGTCTTCTGAGTGATTTGACCAATTTGATAATATTAACTAGCACATTTTTGATACCTTTTTAATCTGAAATACATAAGGCAAAAGTAATCAGTGTATCATGTGAGAATACACCCTAATAAGTGCATTTTGCAAGTCTGTCCTAAAGTGTCAGAGTCAGAACCTCTGTATTATTTCCTTATTCTTTCAGGGATAAAGTGATCTGTTAATACAGGGCTATTAGCACTAATAATACATAAAGAAATTAAGAGATTTGATGATGCATGCTGAAATAATGCAGTGAATTATTAGAATAATAATGTAAGTAGATGCTTCTGATTACAGAAGACTGATTAACTGTCCTCCATTCCTTACTTCACCTGTTTATTCACTCTGTGTGTCATGAAGAGGGCTATTAGGAAAGAGGCTGCTTTTCTGCCGCTGTTCAGAGAGCATCTAGTGAAATGAAACAAGTATTGATCCCTGTTTGATAGCCTAAGTACCACTACAGGTAAAGGAAAATACCAGGAGTAAATCTGTTGAGTAGATTTCCATTTCTTTTCTTATGACAAAAAGACATACTCTGTATGATACTGTTGAAAATGTCAGTGCTGAAAGGATGCTAACGAGTAAAATAGAGCTGAATGAAGACACAAAAAAGATGGTAGCAATTTTGAAAGTTGAGATACTAATGAAAGCACAAAAACTTCAATGGGATATCATCTTAGTTTTTATTAATTAACCAGAACAAATCCTGACTATTATACTGTTATGTCATAATAAGAATTTAGTATCTAGTACATAAATAGTACCAAGTATTCTTAGAACCATTTTCAGGTTTTGAAAAAATTTATTGTAACGAAGTATTGTAACAACATATATTTGTTCTTCTGTTCACTTTGTTCATCTCCCTCTCTACATTTGTTTCTGTCTTAATTAATCTTACTTTGGCGATGGTAACCACAACTTAGATTACATCTCACTATGAACTCTATGGCACTATTCATCACTCCTGTCTGCGCTGGAAATGTTTTCCCACCATACCTTGTGATTTAGTTTATCCCATTCATTGCCACATCCCATGAGTGCTTGTACACATCCCTGAGCAGCAGATGCACACAGTTTCTTTCCCTTCAACATTGCTCTTAACTGACAAGTTCTTTATTCTTGACATTTAATCCTAAGGTTTGAATCCCATATTTTAAGTTATTATTTAATTATTGAGCCACTGTCACACTGAGTATCCTAGTTCACTTCTCCTCAAATAATATCCCAATCATCCTCTGTATTAACCAAAAAATGCTTCCCAGTTTTATTTATCCATCTTTTTAGTAGCATTTTCTGCTAATGCCATTGATGAAACAGCTGTCTCTTCTAAGATGCATCTTGAGGAAATCCAGTGATAAACTGGCTTCAGCTCAACAGTTCCTCCATTAGCACAGTGTATTTTATTTGTCTCTGTAAGTTCCAGGAGTGTTTCAACTTCTTGGAATAAACTCTGTCTTTTCTAGTAGAGCATTTGATATTCTTTTGGTTATCATATCAAATATTTAATCTAAACTCAATGATGAGTATGTAACAGCATTTATTTGATTGAAAGTTAAACTGGCACAAATGAATGCTGTCAGGCCCACCATGCCTTCTTTTTCTTTTCCCATTTATATTACAGGTTTCACCAAATTCTCACTTACCCATTTACTTCAAATCCTCACTTATCATTGAGGTAACTCTAATGGACTGTAGTTTTGCTGATAGCTTTGTAAGAGAAATATAAGTACAATTTTTGTGATTTTTCCCTTCATTTTGTCTCACTTCCTCAGTTTTATTTGCCACTTATTCTCATGAATAGACGGGCTGTATTCTAGAAATTATTTCACAGTTCTGGAAGGAAGTGTAGGTAAACTAAGTGAATACACTTAGAGTACTGGCACCTGTTTCCATTATCCAACAATATGTACTTGTATTTTTATGCAACATCGGACTGGCGGCCAGTCACCAGCGGAGTCCCACAGGGGTCAGTGTTGGGCCCAGTACTGTTCAACATCTTTATTGACAACATGGACGAGGGAATTCAATCCATTATCAGCAAGTTTGCAGATGATACTAAGCTGGGGGCAAATGTTGAACTGCCGGAGGGTAGGAAGGCCCTCCAGAGGGACCTTGACAGGCTGGAGAGATGGGCAGGCTCCAACAGTATGAGGTTTAACAAGACTAAGTGCCGGGTTCTTCACCTCGGCCATAACAACCCCATGCACCGCTATCGGCTGGGGGAGGAGTGGCTCGAGACTAGTGAAGTGGAGAGAGACTTAGGTGTACTGATTGATAGGAAACTCAATATGAGCCAGCAGTGTGCCCAGGTGGCTAAGAAGGCCAATGGCATCCTGGCCTGCATCAGGAACAGTGTGGTCAGTCGGTCCAGGGAGGTTGTNAGGTGGTGAGTTGGACTAGATGATCCTTGTGGGTCCCTTCCAACTCATAATATTCTGTGATTCTGTGATTCTGTGATTTTTTAAAAAAAAAAATTAATAGCTTCTTTTTTCAGCATTATACCAACGATGATCTAATCCACTACATGACAATATGCAACATTGCTGTGCTATAAAACTCAATTCACTGTTCGTAACACTGAGTGTCAGTTGGATGTCATGTATTTCTCCCCTTATGCAGGAATAGGTCTCAGTTCTCCTCAAGATGATGAATGAACCAAGGTGATGTTTCTCTGCTTAAAATAACAAAGCTACCTTCCACTTGGGCCACATTCTGAAGAGTAACTCATTTTTTTCTAAATTTATATTTCTAACTGGTGATTTAAAATGGTTTGCTTAATTTTCTTTGTAATAACTAATTAAAATGAATTCTTTGGCAATTATTCACTTTCTCCTAATACTTGCTGGCTTTTAAGATAGAACTTTCACTTTTGACTAGTTATTTTAGAATCAGAATTACCTCATTAAATACTACACAGCGTGAAAGGACTTTATAGTTCTCATGTAACAACATGAAAACAGGGGGAGAACCCTCATAATGAGAGATAGGTGTCTCCATGGAAATGAGGTCATGGAAACGGCATGAAAAATAGTTCACTAGAGTCAGGAGGCTGCTAATACTCCTTATATGTATCTCATGGCAAATGACAAGTACTACAAGTGTTGTAAAAGCTGAGCTGCAGTATTAGATCATCTGTGGGAATACCCTCTTTTCACAAAACAAACAAACCAAAGTCAGCCTCTTGCCAAGACAGTCTAGAATTACATGAATCACCTCCACAGCTGAATTCACAGCACAAACCAGAAGACATAAACTGTTGCACAGAGAAAATGAGTGAACTAGAAACCAGATAATAAGAGATATTCTTGACAATATCTGTGATGTAAGGGCAACTTTTTTTCCCTAGAAAAGATAGAAGAGCAGTAAAAAAAAAATAAATCCATACTTTTTGTTAGTTTAAATGAACTATGTCATTATACGTATGACAAATAAATATATTCTTCTGTGGCTGCTTTCTATTATTCTGTGCAAGGGCTCCTGGTGCAGAGGTGTTGCCTACATTGCAAGAAATATTTGCAAGTTGTAAGGTAGATGGATGTAGTGATTTCTTTGCAAGGAGATAACTAGAAGTGCTCTTTCCTGTCCCAGATGAAGCAAGTTCTAGCACCATGATAGGCTAGAGAAATGGGCAGATTCCAATAATATGAGATTTAACAAGTCTAAGTGCTCTGTTCTTCACTTTGGACATAACAACCCTAGTTCTTGCAGCAGACTTTAATCTACCTGATATCTGCTGGGAACTTAAGACAGCAGAGAGGAGACAGTCAAGGTTCCTAGAGACAGTTGATGACTGTTTCTTGATGCAACAGGTGAGTGAGCCTACCGGGGGGAGGCTGTGCTCTACCTATCATTTACAAATAAGGAAGGGTTGGTTAGTGATATTGTGGTTGGAGAAAATCTGGAATGCAGTGACCATGAGATCATAGAGTTTTCAATTGGCAGTATGTTGAGAAAGGGCATGAACCAAATCTCCATGCTGGACTTCCAGAGGGCAGACTTTGGACTGTTTAAGAAATTAATTGGGAGGGTTCCATGGGAAACAGCCCTTAATGGCAAGGGGGTCCAGGAAGGCTGGACATACTTTAAGAATGAGCTCATGAAGGCGCAGGAGCAGGTGGTCCCAATGTGCTGAAAAATGTGTCACAGGGGTAGAAGGCCGGCCTGGATGAACAAAGAGCTCCTGAAAGAACTAGGGGAAAAAAGGAGGATGTACAGCCTTTGGAAAAAGGGGGAGGTAAGTAAGGGTGTGTTTTAGGAAGTCATCAAGACATGCAGGAGAAAAACTAGAGAGGCAAAGACCCAGATGGAACTCAATCTAGCCATTTCTGTTAAGGACAATNAAGTCATGGAACAGATAGTCCTGTGTGCTATTATGCAGCAACTGCAAAATGACCATGACATTAGAACTAGTCAGCATGGATTTCGGAGAGGCAGGTCTTGACCAGCCTTGACCAGGCTTGACCAACCTAAACTCCTTTCATGATCTTATGACTCACCTGGTTGATGAAAAAAAGGCCCTGGATGTTGTGTACTTGGATCTTAGCAAAGCCTTTGACATGGTTTCCCATGGTAAGCTTCAGAAGAAACTCTTAGAGCATGGATGGTATAGAAGCAGTTTATGTTGTGTTAGGAACTGGCTGGATAGATGAGCTCAGAGAGTGTTGGTGAATGGTGCCGCATCCAGCTGGCAATCAGTCACTAGTGGAGTCCCACAGGGNAGTCTCTTTTTTCAGGCTGACGACACCAGAACAAGAGGACATGACCTTAAGCTATGCCAGGGGAGGTTTAGACTGGAAGTTAGGAAGAGCTTTTTGACAGAGAGAGTGATCTCTCATTGGCATGGTCTGCCCAGGGAGGTGGTGGAGTTGCCATCCCTGGAGGTTTAAGAGAAGACTTGATGAGGAGCTCAGTGACCTGGTCTAGATGTTGGGAGACTTGGATGGTTATACAGGCCCATGGTTACACTCTTTTGGGCCTGCTCCCTGGGTGGGCAGGGAGCTTGGGACTTGGACTAGATGATCCTGTAGGTCCCTTCCAACTCAGAATAACCTGCGAACCTGTGAACACTTAGCAGCTCTGACTGAGAGTACTTATTTTTTAAATCATAGAAGCTGGCAAATATATGGACCCCGACATCTTAGATGAGATGAAAGCACGACACTTTATAGAAGAGGAAAAGGAGGAAATAAATTACCTATGTTATTTGTGTAGTAGATTTTAATGACATTAATGGATTGAAAAAGATGGAGTCAATAAAACAGTATGTATATTTTTTAAAGGCTAATCCTTTATTTTCATGGTTTTGTATATTTGATATGCTGCAACTGTTAGACTAAACCAATTTCTTCTCATCATGCTAATCTGGGATCATCAGAATTTTTCAGTAAAACCTTGACAGAAAAAAAGTTACTTTGGCACTGGTGTAAAATGAAGATACTATGTCTTTTGGTGCAAAACTAGACAAATAGACTTGTGAGGAACTTTGTCTGTAAAAGGTGGATGCTGCATCAACACTCCAGCCCCAAATGTCTTCCTCAAAAATTACTCAGCCAAGAAAGAACTCCTGCCTGCCATATTTCCAGCTAAATAAAAGTCCTCAGTTCAGAATTGATTTAATGCACAAAGTTGCCTACCCTGTGATATACAGAGAATCAGATTAATGTAACAGAATGGATTTTTATGCCTTCAAATCTTCCAAATTAGATTCAAGAATGGAAGCAGGATCAATAGCCCCAGATTTTTCTACTGATTTTGAAACACTTCTTGTTAGGCTGTCTCCCTGGCTCTCCTCCTCCATTAACAGCACTTGCAGAGTCTTCCTTTACAGCTGAAAAGCTGGGATCATTGAGGCAAAATCACTGCATCAGGAGATGCACCTGTGTCACTTTGGCCAGAGGAGGGGTGCCAGAACCAGCTGTTGTCTCCGGGAGGCAACAGCTGGCCTGAGCCAGCACTGACTGATAAGACAAAGGTGGGCAGGAGGAGGTGGGAACCTACTACTCCTGCTCCCTCCCCCTTATTGCCAGGATGGGGATTCTCCTGGAGACTCATATGACTAATCTCTGCAGGGTTTTTCATGCAGTAGAGACATTTTTTTCATCCTATCCATATTCCTGCAATAAATCTCTCTGAACAGCCCGCAGCACAACTGCCTGCTATATCCCTTACAATAACTTTCATGAAACATTTCTGCTGCCACAGAGCAATAAAGCTCCAATGGGGCACAGAACCGGGGGGGGATCAGTAATTCCTGTAATACTTTAATCTAACACACACATTTTCAGAGCTGTCTAGGACTCTAACTGTGCAGATTCATGTGCCTGAACTTTTAGAGATATTCTATCTGAGCTACATGGATCTCCTGGTTGTGCTTTGTTATGGATTTATTAAAGCACTTAAATCCCTATCAGTGGGTTAACAATGAATAAATTTTATAGCAACCATTAATGTCTCCTGATGTCCTAGAAATCCACAATCAATATTTCCATGTGATCAATTTATAAACAATATCACTCCTATTACATATAAAAGATAAGTGCCATGTAGAAAGCCAGGATACAACCCTTTTCATACACTAAGTTATCTTCGTCTACAGGGCTAGATGATCCCCATGTAGAGGCTTTCTCAGGTGATGTTGAGTTGTTGAGTACAGACAAAGGGAAAATTACACTGTTCTCACAGAGGTGTTGTCATGGCACTGCTCATCTGATGTTATTCCAACCAGGAAGATGTGTTGTATCCTTGGTACTACTCTGTCTACATTGTGCAGGTATCTGAGTTTTAGACTTGGACCTTAGCAGGTCTCGTCATCAAGAACAGACAAGCATGTGTGTACCTCACACAATGCTGGTCTTAACCACTTTCTCATTCCTTTCTGCTGGTATATTAGGACGTCAGATGAGGTATCAGAGCCCCAGGGCAAGGTTTCAGCAGGGGCACATCAAACTCTGGATTCAGACAGAAAGCCAAGCCTGGGTGACGCACACATAGACTACATTCCCTCCCTCATATCCATGCCTTCCTCTTTGGAAAACCCCAGGTAGGATGAGTTTCTCAGACCACCATGAGGCTCATGGTTTTTAACAGGGAGAGAGTTGGCTTAGCAGTTGCATTAGGTCACTTCTCCAACGCAGGGACCTCATCATGATACTTTCTGTACTGCTATAGAAAACTCATTCCAGGAGGTTAAGTATGTGCTGTTTGATTCTGCACATCCAGCTTCTAATAAATAGTTTGTACATATTCACTTTTAAGCCTGACTGAATATGCTGATTTTAAAAATGGTGTTACATTTAAATTAGTATTCTGCACAATGTGTTTATTTTAAAAGGCTTTAAATTATGAATATTTATATTGCTATTAATTTGTGGTGCTACTAGTATTTTTCTTTAACAGTTAATTATCACAACTAATGTGTTTGACTTATTCTAGGAATACATGTATTTCCATTATTATCTCTGTAAATATTAATTTATGCACTTGCACCTTCTAGTTTAATGCTCAGGCTGAGAAGAAACATGATTAGAGCCTTTAAAAGAAAAATAAAAACCTCTAAACCAACATTCTGTCTCCCCAAGTGCTTGCTCACTTGCTTGTTGTATTTTTTTTTTAAATCAGCTTAACACTAAATGATACTCAGGTTTTTCACCCTGTAAGCAGATTTTGGTATGGGTTATGCATTCAATGATCTGCTGGCAGATAACAAAAAAGCCAGGCTGTGTGCTAGAAAATTCCATAAGGTATTAAAAAAGAAGCAATGTTTTCCACAAACTGCTTCCCAGCAGGTCTTTCAGCTACAAGGATGTTACTGGACACCTACTATTTATACCACTAGGGGTTTGCCCTTGGTTAATTCTGTTAAAGATAAAGCATGGGCTTAAAATACAACTTATTTAAAAAAACCCAACAAACAGACAAGAATACCGCTCCCATTGGAATACTCTGATAACCAAATACAACTGCTACCAAACTTACCTTTCTGATCAGATTAAATCTCATTGAAACTGATGGCGCAACCACGAGTTTAAAGAATGTGTAAGAAATTTCCAGCAAATTACCATCTTCCTTCCCTGATCATTCCACCTGGGTATGAGATCTCAAAGTTTTAGATGACAATTTTAAGTCAAAGGAGAGCATGACACTTAACAAATAGTAGGAAGAGACCATCATTGTACTCCAGTAATATTTTAAGCGGAAGAATGTAACATGAACCAGTCTCAAATTACAGTACACGAAAATGAGCAGAAATGAAGATGTAAGATAGCAGGAAAAAACCCTTCTGTCAAAACCAGAGTCCCTTGGGATATTTAACATTCATAAAATGCAGACCAGACTTTATATGCCAAGTATACAAAAATAAATCTCATGGCAGAATCATTCCAAACCTCTTTATTTTTACGTGGTATATAGTACAAGCAGTTTATACATGAAAACACTTTAGTAAAAAAAAGAAATGGGGAGATTTTTTCTATAGCTCTTGTAATTTACTTGCTTGTCTTACCTGTGTTTCTCAGTCTTCACCATTGAAGACCAGTTCTGGGCTGACCTTCCGATACAGGTTGTCGGTTTCCTTGATTGTTGGGGAATGACCAGAAACCTGCTTTGGGTGAGAAGCCGTAAACAAGCAAGGTTTGCCCCATCTATTTCACTTATTAACAGGTACCTAAATATGGAAAAAAACTAATACTGTCATGTTATATATGTTACTTTGACATGTCCAAAATCTTGACTGTGGATGTTGTGTACTTGGATCTTAGCAAAGCCTTTGACACTTAGAGCATGGACTGGACAGAAGCATTTTATTTTGGGTTGGGAACTGGTTGGATGGATGAGCTCAAAGAGTGTTGGTGAATGGTGCCACATCCAGCTGGCAGCCAGTCACTAGTGGAGTCCCACGGGGGTCAGTGTTAGGCCCAGCACTGTTCAACATTTTTATTGACGATATGGATGAGGGAATAGAGTCCATCATCAACAAGTTTGCAGATGATACCAAGCTGGGGGCAAATGTTGAACTGCCAGAGTGTTGGAGGGCCCTTTAGAGGGACCTTGACAGACTAGAGAAATGGGCAGACTCCAACAGTATGAGATTTAACAAGACTAAGTGCCGGGTTCTTCACTTTGGACATAACAACCCCATGCATCGCTATTGATTGGGGGACGATGAGTGGCTGGAGAGTGGTGAAATGGAGAGGGATTTAGGAGTAATGATTGACAGGAACTTAATATGAGCCAGCAGTG
>WEKX01028133.1:166043-197958 GCA_013390025.1 Pitta sordida
GTGTAGGGCTGGATGACCCTGGGCCCCTTCCGGCTCGGAGTGGCCTGCTAGACTGTGAGGGATCTAGGTTGGTGTTACACTCTGGGATGTGCTTTTGGTCTCTGTACGGGTGTTAGATGGTGAGTTGGACTAGATGATCCTTGTGGGTCCCTTCTAACTCATAATATTCTGTGATTCTGTGATTCTGTGATTCTGTATTTTGGTGGGGAGGTTTTTTTCATTTTGTTATTCTTTCTGCTAGGACTAAATTTTTGTTTTCAGTTCTCTCACACCATGGGACACCAATGCACTCCAACTTCTTGACAATTCACAGAGAGAGTGGTCTCTCAGTGGAATGCCCTGCCTAAGGAGGTGGTGGAGTTGCCATCCCTGGAGGTGTTTAAGGAAAGACTGGATGATGTACTTAGTGGCATGATTGAGATAACGGGATGGTGTGTTGGTAACAGGATGACAATAGGTTAGGTAACAGGTTATAGGTGATCTCTGTGGTCTTTTCCAACCTTACTAATTCTGTGATTCTGTGAAATAGTATCTATTTCATATCTAAAGAGGATGGAGTATGCTTGATAATATGAGGTTTGATAAAGTCTTAGTAAGAAACAAGACCCAAACCTGTCAGATAATCCTTACTACAGAAAAAGCTAAACTACAGAATTTTAAAGCTGACTTCGTTTTGCAGAATGATGTTATTTCATTTTAAAAAAGTTCATGAGTAAAATAAATATGCTTAAAAATTACAAACAAGAAAGTATATAAAGAAATACTGGTTTCTCTTTGCATTGTATTATCACCCTCTGGTAGCTGAAAGTATCTAGCCTCTGCTCTGAGGCATATACATTTAATTCAGAGATTATCATGGTCTTCATTGATAAACACAATCCCCTGCAGATGCAATTATTTCAACTAATAGTTCAACTGAGCAGCCTGTGCTGATTCCCAGCATTGACTTGTCCTTTGTCTGGTAGAAAATCTTGATTCTTTCTTCACAGACAGAGCTAAAGCAATTTTTCACGTGGATCAATATTTAATTTCTGGTTTCAGGTTTATTTTGCCCTTTTTTTTTTCTTCGCCCCTGCCCCCTCCTCCATGAGTTGAAGCGAACTGCAAGAACCCAGGAAAGCCAGGAGGACATGATCTGTAAGATTTCAGCTGAACACTGGGGGTTTTGTACCACAGTTTTAGAACATTTCCTTTTCTTTTTCTGGCAAATATTTACTTTTGCCATTGGAAAATATGTAGCTCAACATGACTCTAAAGAATTATTGGGCATAATGCATGTGGTATGTGTTGGACTTGATGATCTCTATGGTNGTGCCGCCCATGCCCCCATTGCTGCCCGTTCTGCTGTCCTGGCCCCGGCCACCGCCGCAACCGCCACCACAGCGACGGCAAGTCACGCATGCGCAGTTGTGAAATGGGTCTCCTACATGGTTAAAACATCATGCCGCTAAGATCCGAAGCCGCAATANATATTTACTTTTGCCATTGGAAAATATGTAGCTCAACATGACTCTAAAGAATTATTGGGCATAATGCATGTGGTATGTGTTGGACTTGATGATCTCTATGGTCTTTTCCAACCTTACTGATTCTGTGATTCTGTGGTATGAGTGTATGTTATTAGTGGCAATGATCCTGCTAAAATGTTATTTTTTAAGTTTATTGGTAGTGCTCTGCAAATTATATTGCCTATTAAAAATGAACAGGTTTTGAAAAATAGCTTTCTCAAATTCCTTTAATTAAGGAAAACCTACCACCCAACATAACCTAGACAATCCTTTGTTATGAAGTGGAGACTGAGGAAAAGTATAACATATTATAACCTAAAAACCATAACATATAAATTTGGGATATTCATACTTAAAAGAAAAGTAATACAAAAAGAAAACTCAAAAAAGACAACAGAAACCATTTATTGCTAATACAGTCTGGTCTCTTATATTGCGCACCTGCAGTCTTAATTCGGACCCGCGTAGCCCAACTTCCGCGTTGAATGGCGGCCGTGCCTCCGCCGCCGCCCATGTCCCTGCCGCGGCTGCCGCGGTCACCGCGGCCGCCCCTGCTGCCATCACCCACGCCCCTGCCACCGCCCGTGCTGCCCCCAGTGCCGCCCATGCCCCCATTGCTGCCCGTTCTGCTGTCCTGGCCCCGGCCACCGCCGCAACCGCCACCACAGCGACGGCAAGTCACGCATGCGCAGTTGTGAAATGGGTCTCCTACATGGTTAAAACATCATGCCGCTAAGATCCGAAGCCGCAATATGGGGGGGCGTGAGGTACAAGAGAGCCGACTGTATTTCCTATATTAATTTAGCATTTATCTCCCCCATTAATTTGATTTTAAAACTATGTTCTGTGATCCAGTTTTGGTTTAGATTATTAAGAAGGTCAGATTTTAGAATTTTTTTGTGCATTTACTCTCATGCACCATGCAGAAAGATAGAAAAAACTAAAAATCCCCCTATATTCATAACTACTTTAGATATGTTAACAGTACAACTCATACAACGGATAGTGCCCGACATTGAAAAAAATCCTGTGAGATATCTGGCATATTCCAGTGTGACACAAGCACTTCAGTAAAGCTGAAAGTGAGAATTATTACTCATCCACTAATGAGACAATATACGTATTTTATTCTGAGATAAATATCAGTACCTCTTGCTGTTCAAGAGATAAACCAGCTCACAGAGAAAAAAAGTTACCTCGGTCTCCCTACTAATGCCTCCCCTGACATCCAACATGAATTACTAAACTCCAAGTGTTCCTGGGTGACATTGAGGGAGCTCCTGCTTTGTGAAGACCTCCAGACTGTGCTGAAGTTCACTAACACTGTGTGAAATACCCTGTGCAGGGTGACAGCAGATGCTGTGGGAGGCTGGCAGCAGAGACACCAGATTGTGGAATTCTCAGTGTAACCACACCTGTGGTGCAAGGACACCAACTATTTGGCAACTTGGTGGTGAGGAACAAAGAGAGGGATTTGGAAATGTTTTCAGGCAGCAACTCTTCAGATGTCTGGATATTTGTTCTCTTTGGTAACTAGATTTATGGTATAAGACAAACTGGACCTGTCTGATCTGAAGAATTTTTGTCAAATTAGATTGCACAGACAATGAGTACAGGGACAGAACGACAACAGGCAGTGTGAGCCCTGACTTGGGAGATACAAGAGCTTAATTCAATTTTTGCTTCTTGCTTTGAGAAAAACAAGGTTTTTAGCAGCTTTCAGACAAGCCAAGTGTTCACAAACATGGCAGTTTCCTTCAGGACATGTCCCTTTGCTTCCCAGCAGCACCTGAGGTGTCCTAACCCTGCAGGAAACTTGGTCAGCTCTTTCCAACCCAAGGGAACCTCTTCCCTAGGTGGCCACATTGAGACCCTTCCCAAACCCATTTCTTCCAGAGATGGTTTTAAACACTCCTTAGCAGCACAATTTACTTCATCACTGCCTCTTATAAACACAGGTTACTTTTATTCAGAGCAGCATCGATGTGATGGACGTGCATAATGCTATTGACAGGGCACACAGTAGGGTCTAACTGCCCTGTGTGCCTCTGCTTTATAGGATTGCAATCAGTGACACATAGTATATCTTGCACTCTCTATTGGTTATCATCTTTTATCATGCACATTTTAACTTGCTAATTACCCAATCCATATGTTACACATGCTTCTAAGCTTCAATTAGTGGCAGCACCTGCTCAGTTCCTACTGTACATTTTTTAATATCATGTTTGGACATTTTGAGAGTGGTGTGGTAGGATAGGGTGAAAGTTTATTTCCAAGATAAGACACATTTGGCATTTACTTGTGTACAGGTTCATATGATATTAAGAAAAGTTCTGGTCAATGAAAATCATAGGAGAAATTCAATTCACCATGCAAGAGACATCCAGAGAGAAATTTAGTTGCCTAAACAAAGGTGTCTATTTACTTTAAGTTGCCCTCAAATGAAATCATGAGCCCCAGATGCACTTCTACTGAGTTTTGACCATTAATACATGAAGCCCTCATGTCCTCATTACAGCTCTGCAGAGTTGTACCCCTAAGTGTACACCTAATATAGATGGGTTATCAGAACAATTGGTGTCTTTCTATTGATAGGTCTGCTATACTGCATCAGACTAGCATAATCCCTCAAGTTTCACAGGTGTTCAGGACCACATGACATCCACAAAACCCAGATTCCGTGAAAAGCAGCGGATCATGAATAAGCAAATAAGCCATGCCCAACTTCCATGCCATCTGAGCCCTGGCGAGCACAGTGACACCTTCCCCGCCATGCCCTGTACTGTGTGCCAAGCCAGAGGCAGCAGCAGGATCTGTCCCCTCTACCCCCACACCGAGAGGAGACTTCTGTTCACCTGTGGCCTCCCACACCTCCCTGGGTACACCAATGCTCCGCTGGGGAGCACCCCTGCTACCCCCTGCCATCCCTTGGTGACCATAGCTAGTAGCTTGCCTGGGGAGCAGTCCCATCAGGGATGGTGTGGCCCCAGCCTACCTTGCCCAGAAGAAATGTGGAGACGGTGTGGCTCCAGACTGCCTCGCCTAGATGGGATGCTGGGGTGGTTCGCCTTGCCCAGAGAGGGAATGGGGATGGTGTGGCCCCAGCCCTCCTTGCACAGAAGGGATACAGAGATGGCATAGCCCCTGCTCACCTTGCCCAGATGGGATGCAGGGATGTTGTGCACCCAGCCTGCCTCTCCGGGATAGGAAGTGGGGACAGTATGGGCTGAGCTCCCCTCACTCGGATGAGCCGCTGCGACAGCAGGATGGTGGGGCTGAGCCCTTGTGGCCACAGTGGCCGAGCCCAGGGCCCCCAGATTGGTGGCAGCCCCAATGGCTAACAGGGTCCCAGCACGGCCCTGGGGTGAGCAGCTATCATAAGCTGTTGACACCATGTTGTAAACCTTCCCCACCATGTAACCTTTCCAACATTCATAAGGGAGTGAACTCTGGGGAGTCCCCAAGTGAGTGAAGGGCATCACCCCCTCCACCCCATGGGGCGTGCCAGTCCTGCCCCACGAGCTGTGCCAGTCCCGCTCCCTAGCACAGCAGAGGACGCTGCACATGCACATGAAGAAAAATACCGTGAAGAATGAAGGGAAGTCTATGGCATCTTCGTTTGAAAAAATACCATGAAGATGTGAGGGAGCGAAACTCGATGCACGAAGAGATGAGGGATTACTGTACTTGCCTTGGTTGGAGACAGGGCTGACAGGTATGACACCAGAGCTAAAGATGCTTCAAACCCTTCTGGCTGAAATGTGAGGTCAGGTAGCATTTCTTAGGGAGCAGATAAGAAGTGCTAGAAGAGCTGTCCTGCTGTCAGTGGGACTGTTTTCCAGCTCTGTTTCCTGCTACACTGCAGACTATACTCTGAACTTAGATGCCCGTACATAAACCCTTTATGTTTAGAGTCTCAGTTGTAAAGCAAATTCTTCCCATTCAAGCTTTCATTCCTCCTTTATGCTACAGCACCTGAGTCTTATGTGGAAGTTTACTAGACCTCTGATGGGTCACAATGTGATAGTCTTTAGCATATTTCTATTTTCTTTTCAGTCAAAATCTCATTGATCTGCACTTCTCATGTATTCGGATTATGTAGTTTAGGCCTTTGTTGCATGGCTTCAGACTTTGAGAATAATTTATTTATTATTTTTTTCCCTTAGTAGAATATCCTCACCTCTCAGTGTCCTCAACGAGGACTGAAAAGTCAGAAGAAGGCCAAAAAGAGTTATTCTTTTCAGCTATAATTTTAGAAGAGTTTTAAAATTATTTTTAAATATTTACTTTTTATACTATAGCTCCTGGTAAAATTCTTTATGTTCTAACTTCTCATGCTTATCACATTCCTTAGGGATTGATATTTACTGGGCTGGCAGAGCAGAATCCGTAAATATCAGTGAAACCACTGACAAGATGTTCCTGACTAAAAAGCTAAGAAGAGCTAAAAAAAAATACTTATTTTCATATTCACTTTTGATTAAGAAGCAGGTTTAGAATAGTATTCTGCACGTTGGAAAACCATATTCCTGTGTTGTTTAATTATGTGTTATCAATTTATTTTCTCTGTCTCTCCAGAGGCAAGTGCTTTATTGTGCATTGTTACATAATATACAGCCACGTGGAAAGGCCGCAGCCACACCTTTGGCAAATGCCTCCATAATTCTCCAAGGTTTTCACCCATATTTTCACAGATGTCCTCTTAGAACCCATCTAATCCTCCACATCAAGGTTTTATAGATTATTTGCATTCACTGGAGCTGGTGTAGTACAGAGCCAAGTATGCAAAGACTGCCAGCTGGCCAGAATATTTGATAAATGTGAGAACAAAAAAAAATCCTACTCATAGCAGCAAAGTGATCTATTCCTGGAACACCAGCTGGATTGCTGTAATAAGCTATTAAACTAGTGTAGTAAAATGAAACCCAGATTCACTATGTAGATTATATAGCAAATCTATTTCCTTCTACAGTGAGGTTTCTTATTTAAAAAAAAAAAAATTAGATTACTGGCCACTTGCAATGATTAGAAAAATATGCAACAGATTGACCTTTTCATTCACAAGTTTTCATTCACCAGAATAACCCAAATTAAAATCGTACAGGACTGTGCCTTGGCACCCTTAAATATCTTTTTCCCATGTCAAATGACTCATGCAGACTTATTTTACTAAGAAACTGTATTCCAGACCTGGAACTCAGGTAAGTGGTTACAAAAGACCATCTGAGAAAAAAAAAATCTCAACGGACACCAATGAATCACAGTATTTCTTCTTGCAATAAAGAAGAATTTGAATAACTAAATGGAGACTAGAATTGTTCATAACCATGTTTAATATCATCATCTTATGATCCCTGCCAAAAAAGTTAAAAACAATCTTTCAACTGGAAGCTGTGCCCTCTGATAACTCAAGTCTTTTCATCTGTGATTCTAATTAGCTTAGGACTGATCTATGACAATAAACTAAACATTCAACCATAGAGAGTTTAGTAGCTGAAATTAGTGAACTTAGTAGGAATTGGCAATGTTGAGATGCCCAATTTTTCTTGCTGTTATTTCTCTTGCTGGAAACAAAAGAAGAAAAGAACTAAGGAGGTTCTAGTCTTTCTACCATATGAGAAGAATCAATGCTTTTCTAGTTAGGCGTACTATTTCTTCTCATAAAATTATATCACAAAGATATCTCAGGATTCACAACTGAGGAGTATCACCACGACTAAAAGAAGAGAGGACTGCTAGACCTTGCTTGTAGTTTTACATAACGAGAACTTTGATATTATGTTCCTCTGGGGACTGAGAAACTGTAGAAGTGACAAACTGAAGAACACCATTGGGTCTGTTGGTTATTATGGCTGTCTAAACCCCAGATGAAATAGGGGGAGAACAGACATCTGGAGATATTAACAGAAAACAAAAACTATATAGGGCTGACAAAGCACTACTTTTCCAAGCAAGAAATGAGTAGCACAAGGGTCAGTTGCAGATCTATCTGTTCCAAGCTACTTAGGAATATGTACTCACATGCCTTGGGTGATGCAACCCATAGTAAATTTTAGTTGTGGTTACAGGTAGTTATTGTCACCAACAGGAAAACCAAGCAAGGTACAGATGATTTACTTACTATGTCTGATTACCTTTCAGGGTATGGGAAATGGAAACAAGGCAGTGGCCAACAGAATTCTCCTTTAAGGCTGGATATCGTTAGGGGTTATCCATCTGGTGCCTTTGCTTTGTAATGCTGTCAGCCTTTAAGGCTATCGTAGCCAGTATTTCATATATGACCCTTATCCTGGCAATCAAGAGAATTTTAGTTTAGTTCAATGGGTTTGAGAATGCTCAGTATTTTCCGAAGACTAGTTGGTTAAATCCATAGGAACTAAAGAATAACTCTCCGGCTTTCATGTGAGATTTTGATGAGATCAGTTAGAGATAAGAAAGGCTGAATTCTGAGTCAAATTTCTGTTGGTATTTCAAACACAGCAGATATTAAAATACTATCAGTGATTTATTTATTGTGTTTCCTCATTCCATTAATGAGTGGTATGTAACACCTTTACTAACAGTCACAGAAAAAACTAATCATTTTTGGTGTGGCCAGCCACAGGTCCTCTGTGTCATAAATCTGCTTAGAGTTCACATAATCCTCATTAAGCCTTCTTAGCTGCAGTGGCAAGGAAATAATGCATTTTTTTGTTTAAAAAAATGCTGTTTTTTCTGGCTTGGTCAATTACAGCCATTTATCTGTTAAGGCTGCCTATATCATAAATCAAAAGCATTATTTATGTGTATTAACCGGGGGACCTTAGAAACCGGGGGTGGGGGGAGCTTTGTAGAGATGTAATTTTTTGCTTTGGAAGACCTTCCTCCCATTGAAACAGGCTATGTTTAGCACATGTCAACAAGATTTCAATTTTTCCTGATGCAAAGAGATTTGATGAGTGGGGAGTTTTGCGGAAACTACCTCATCACGAATTTCTGAAGGGAGGAAAATACAGTCTTTGAGAAACGCAATTTCCTTTTTGTTTGTTGTTGAGGTGTTTGCTGCAATTATAACCACTGAATATATCTTCCTGCCCTGGCCTTCAGAGCAGACAGCCTCATTTTTTTTCAGTGTTTGCAAATGATTGCTTACATGTTTTTGAAAATAAGACCTTGTAACAAAGAAAGTAAAACCCAAGTTGTTGCATCACCAGCACCAGTCTGTGTATTAATAAGGTTGGTGACTCAAATATCTATGACAAATATTAATATATAGCAATTTTTTTTTGTAGCTCCATATCATTCCCACAGATGGTTTAAGTCCTAAATGTTGTTAAATTAGGTTTTATTACACTTATCTCTGCATAAATAGATACATAAAACCAGCAAAACAAACCACATCAGAAAAGAGAAACACAAATTTCTATTGCCCTGGGTGATGATTATTTGCACCATGAAAGCAGTGTGCACCCCCAAACCAGCTGCCTGGCAGTCTTTATGACACTCAACAGATGTTATCGAGATAAAGAAAGGTAACGAGAAGGTAAATAATGCTCATATATGTGTTTAGAATTTATTTGTAATGTGGCTTATTGGTGGTTGACATCCTTTTTGTTTTTGATTTGACGTGGCCTGAGCTAGCTCAAATCCCAAAACCCTGCTGCAAAGGGTTAGCTTGGGGTCGGTGCTAACAAGCTCTGCTTCTTTATCGTGCAAATTCTCAACCAGAAATCAGTACCTTGTAAAAATACTAGCTTGGATTGATGTTAATTTGAGGACCTCTGCACTTTTGCCTTATTATATCTTGTGGATAAGCTTTAAAAATTGTGAATGCTTTTGGAGCAGTTGAAACATGTAAAAGTGGGTAGCAAAGTATAGGAGCAGCCACATTAACTGAACCTCCTGACAACAAAATGCACAAATAATGATTTGTGACACATCTTGGAAAATGAAAAAAGAAAGCTCTTACAAATAGGCAGAGGCATGTGATACCCTCTATCAACTTGCAAAGATTCAATCCAGATAATTGACTTAACCTAAAGGTTACCAATATGCAGATTAAATTCTGTTTTTGTCATTTTTCAGGGCTTATGAGTTCAAAACTCAAGTTGGCCAGCATTACTTGGCATGTTTTAAATTCCTTGGCTGATTTAAGATCAGCTAGTACTAACAAATGCTGTTTTCCTTTCTTGGATATGTCTCCTTCAGAGAAAACTCTAATTTCTCTGGATTTTTTCTGTATGTTTAAAACAGAGGTAAACAAAAAATAAGTTTCAGTGTACAAGTGTCTCAAAGTAATTTTATGTACTCATCAGACTGATATCAGTACCTGGCAGTGGCTTATGGCACATATGGCTGTTCATTTTGCAGCTTTTAGATTCCTACTGGTGGCAAATTGAAGGTGTATTAATTTTATGACAACATGTAAAGGCATTACAGTATTTCGCTATTTTGTTTGAGTATATACAGCAGAAAAATCAGTCACCTTCATAAAGAATCTTAAAATGTGTAATTTCATATTTTTGTAGCCATTCCTATACTGAAGAAGAGAAAACCCTGCAAACTAGATTATCTCTATTAGCAATAGAAGTTAATTGCCCATAGACGTTATCATAATTCTATGATAATTCATTGTATTTGAATTCCAGACAGAAACATGAAGAAAAGAAAATAGAATTCAACAAGAAAATGCCATATAACCCTTGAGACAGAAAGGGATTCAGAGACATCTGGGAATATACATTTAAAATTTTACTTGATTGTTCCTATTTACTGTGTGCTTCTACTATTATTATCAGTTGATTACTGCAATTATTCACTGAAAAACAGAATCACAAACTATGTGCCATAAATAAAATCATTCTAAGCTTATTTTCTAATCACTGATCATTGTTTTTAGACTTGCAGGGTGGAGATGAATACATTAAATATCATGTATGCCGTGTTTATCAGTCTATACTTATCATTTAAGCTCTGTGTCACGTTATAAGATCAAATCACCCTCTGTCACAAGGCTAGAAAAGAACTAAAAATCAGAAACATGCAGAACAATTCAGCAAAATGGGGACACCTAAATATTTTCTGACTAGGACAGGATAGTTTTTAGAGTACTTAAGCCACAGTGCTACACAACGTGACTTTAATAGCAGAGTTGGGGAAGAGGCTGAAAATTAGTCTTTCCCTATATGGAACTCCATCTCAAGGGCTGGAAACAGTGGATCTGTGTCTTCCCCAGAAAAGTGTGAGGTATCTGGTTCCCTGTGATTTATGGGACCCGAGGCAAAAAAATTCTCCACTGTTTGTGAGAAGTTTAAAAGTTTTATTTCCCTCTGGGGAACAGGAAGAATTCTCGGGGAGCATGTCCCTCACCCCTCCCATAGATATGTATGACTACTCTATGAATATTCATTCACAGCAGACATTACATCATGAAATCACACTTATCAAGAGCCGTTAGATTAGGCTTTGTTTTATTCAAAGACATTTTGACCTCATCTCCTGTTTTTTGTCCCTCGTCTCCCTGTATTATGTCTGGAGGTCTAGCTCTATTCCTGGTCTAGACCCTAACTTATCACTCCTGCACCCTTGGAAAAGTTGCAGTTCAGCCCCTGAAAGCTTCTTAAAATCTCCAAGGATCCTAATTCTTATTAAACTTTATTTTTAACAAACCCTTCACCAAATGACCTGTCTGCAGATACAAGTACTCATATTGATTTATGGAAACAAACCCCAAGACTCCAAAGAGTTTTGCAGTAGGTATGTTTATTAGCACTGTTGCGAGGTCAGGGGGGATTTTCCTCTTCACCTGCCTAACAACTGCCTAAAACATGCATAAACATTAAGTATCTGAGGAAAGGAGTAGTTTATGTAGATTAGTGTGCAGTGTCTCTTTAGCATAAGTTTCCTCCCAGTCTCTGCCCTGGTTCTGCCTCTCTAGTGTTCATTTGGGGTCCTTTTGGGTGTCTTTGAGGGTCTTTGAGGCCGAAGTAATGAGTCTTCCTCTCGTGGACTTTTGAACTCTGCTAGGTTTTTTCAATGTTTGGCATCCTTCCCAAGTGTTAATTGCCTTTCCCTTCACATCTGGCAGAGAAGTCTCTCTTCGTCCTTGCTTAAATTAGGGGAGTATATAATTTATGATCAATATAGAGCACAATTAATGCAAGCCAACACTTTCTCACTATGTAGCTTTATTCCACTAGAACTGAAGGTGAGCAAAGCTAATATTTTTCATTAAAAAATAACGTGAACACATAGTTTCTATAGGAAGAGAATTACCTGTCCTGAGCATGAAAGAATTAATAATGAGACACCCTAGAAGCTCTTGCTCTTTTGAGAAATGATATCCTTATTTTTTGAAATGCTGAGAATAAAGTCTTTGTAAACCATTCAACACAATCTAGAGGACAGCTGAGGTGCCTTTATATTGTTACATTCTTAGGACTCTTTTGATCAGAATTTGTGATATTACAGGTTAGTTCAGAAAAAATGGCATTGGAGCAGTATGTTCCTGACAAACTCTTTAATTCAGAAGAATATATGAAATTCCATTTCAGAGGAAAAATCAAATTTCCAGAAACAGTTCCAGCTGCAAGCCTATAGCTGACATCATGAGCTAAAGTCTGACTCCCAAGGCTCCCTTCATTTGTCACACAAATGTTGGGTCGAGTTTTCTTTTCAGTCATGTTTCCTGTATTTTCAGACATTCTTTCTCAGATCCCAGCCAAAAAGAAAAATCCTTCCCTGCCTGGAGAGTATTTAAGTTGCTGAGCAATGTTACACACACATGTAAGGAGGTGGGGAGGAAACAAAAGGAAAAGAAGGAACTGGGACTGTTCAGCCTGGAAAAGAGGAGGCTCAGAGGGGACCTCATTGCTGTTTACAACTACCTGCGGGGAGGTTGCAGCCAGATGGGTGTGGACCTCTTCTTCCAGGCTGACGACACCAGAACGAGAGGGCACGGCCTCAAGCTACGCCAGGGGAGGTTCAATCTTAACATTAGGAAGCGGTTTTTCACAGAGAGAGTAATCGCATATTGGAATGGGCTGCCCAGGGAGGTGGTGGAGTCACCATCCCTGGAGGTGTTTAAGAGAAGACTGGACGAGGAGCTTAGTGACATGGTCTAGCAGGGAGGTGTAGGGCTGGATGACGTTGGGCCCCTTCCGGCTCGGAGTGGCCTGCTAGACTGTGAGGGATCTAGGTTGGTGTTATGCTCTGCGATGTGCTCTCGGTCTCCTTACGGGTGCTAGATGGTGAGTTGGACTAGATGATCCTTGTGGGTCCCTTCCAACTCATAATATTCTGTGATTCTGTGATTCTGTGAAGCAGAAATATGTGTTTAGCAGCCTTAGGAAATCTTTCTAAATGACAGACAGCAGTTAAGGTCCATTTCAGCAAAGCTCATTACAAACCAGATAAATTCTGTATTTCCACAGAGCACCAGATGGCTGGAGCTGTTCCACATCATCCATGCCCCAAATCATCTCTCTTGTAGGAGACAAATGCGTCGTGGTGGTACCAATGAAAGTTTCTTCATAGGATATTTTCCTCTGCATTATTGTCTTCATCGTTCAGTAATTGACTGGCAGTTCTGCAGAAGCAAATGCTCATGATGCTAGAAAAGGCATGAACTGTAGTTTGCCTAAAGCCCATTTGTGCTATTCTCTTTCTTTGCAAGGTTTCAATCCCAAATTACCCTTATAAAAGCCTGTCTATTTCCCCTGCTCAGTTAGCTCATTGTTACAATTTAGAAGCAAATGTCATGTTTTTGTGACAGTACAGGTGAAAGGACGTCTCAGTATTGATTGAAAGTCCACCTAAAGAAGCACCATAAACAGTGATGGGCATTTAATCAATCCTTTAGATTCTAAGAATAAATTCTGCTTACCAAAGAAAGTGGTAAAAGCTTCTCAGTACAACTTATCATTATTCCAAGACGAAATTACTCTAGTGGTTAAGAGAAGCTACTATTAAATTCACTGAAGTTGACAGAATTAAAGTGAGGACGGGAGTTGTTGAAGAAGGATTGAGCTCAGAGCACACTTTATACAGACTGTGTATGATGGATGAATACCTCGGGGTAATAGGGAGCAGCTTTGTACTTAGCAAGAATTTAAGTGATTCTCTCTTGCAAGTTGCCATCTGGGGATGTGTATATGCACAGGATTTTAGGTAGGCTTTCTACATTAGTGTAGCCTTCACAAATGCACATAGAAATGCTTAGAAGTCCAGTCAGGCTCATTGTGCCTAAAGCATATGACAACCTTCAAATAAATGCTTCCTTCATCCCATCAGCTTTGATATGCAGTGTCCAGAGAAAGTGATGGGAGGAATGTGATGGTGTGATGGCCCAATATGGGAGAGCTTTCTCTCATGTTTTAATGATTTCATACTTATCTCAAGGGATAAATTTTCACTTAGTAAAACCAAATAGTAGTTATCCTGACCTCCGGTAGGCTGTAGTTTAGAGAAATAGCTACTAGACAGAGATTGTAAATGTTACCACATGATTCACTCAGTCTGTAACACAGATGAGTCTGGAATTAATCAATATTCAAAATGCAAAGAAAATGAAAAATCCTGTCTAGAGATAATAAATACTGCTACTGCTACTGAGTTTTCAAAAACTGGGGAAATCCCTTATGCTTTCACAGCTAAAAATAGAACTCGTGAACAAAGTTTTGTTCTCAGAGGAAGGAATACTCTTACCTCTCAATCCTCTCTTTTAAGTGATTAAATAAAACATTGTGGGTTTTTTTTTTTCCTTTTTTTCCTCTGTGGTGTGTTTCCCAGTTTTCCCAGTTTCTCCTCTGAAATCCCCCTTCACTGGTTTAGTGGCTTCTTTGGCCAGTTGGTGTCATGATGGGATATGGCAATTCACTAGGAATATCAGCATCAATTGCTATGCATTGCAATGAAACTAGACTGGGTAACTGTGATGGACTTTAAAATCTATAGAGGTTATATGATGCACGCTTGGGAAATAAACAATATAAATTAGAGAAGATGTACTCATTTCGCTAATTTTTGCACTCGTAATGTCCAACACAAACTCCTGTTAAATCCATATTATGATGCTGTCTCTGGTAATTTCTGCATAAGAGGTATGTGATGAAGGCTGCTCTGCATATGTGATGTTTTCCTTCTGCATATTCCCATAGAACACACACAGAAACAGAAATTACAGCACACCTACAAACAAAGAAAGCAACAGGACAGTGTCCTTACTTACATCGTCTTAGTGCTGGGATGGTAAGCAAAAACGTGAACTCGAGAAGCACAAATGTTGTGAACTTTGTTGGAGAAAAGGATCTCTGAAAAGTTCATAAAATCTTACATTATCTATAATTTCATTTGATTGTTTTATGTCTTGAGTGAATTCTAACAAAGCCTTTATAAAATGTCAAATGCAGTTGATTCTCTGGGAGTGCAACATAACACATTTGTATTTAACACACAGTGAGAGCATTTCAATAATTTATGAAGTGTACCTCTTAGTCACAGTCTAAATTTATGTAAATCCTTTCAATTCTTTCCAGATCTGTGGGTTTTTTTTTTTAATCTGTGAAAGAATAAAATTTGGCATTTGAAACAAATTATTATAATGAGCAAGGCAGAAAATTCAGCTATTCAAATCTAATGATATTTTTATCCTTCATTTTTTTCTTTTGCAATTTCATGGAAATACAAAACTTTATCATAAATTACCTTACTGTTGCAGTTTCCTCTATTGAGGGGTAGATAAAATTCACAGATAATTTGCAAAGTAATTACTGACCTATTGGGTTGACTGTCAAAAAAGAAAAAACTTTTCTTTCACCTGCAATTTCTTAACATTTCATATTCTTTATTAACTTCACACTGGAAATAAAGCATACAGGGCAATCAACAGATGTAGCACTAGAAGACATTTACTTTGCTAACTTATATAATTCCGCCGGCTTTCCTCCCCATTCAGTAAATACCTGTACAACAATCTACCTTTACACAGAGATAAGTGGGAAGGACATAAAATAGGAGCTAAGAGCGGTAGGTAACTGCAGAAAATTATTTCAATAAGTATGACTCAGAAATTTTGGTTAGGTAGTTTTTGCAGTAATTTTTCAGATAAATTAGGACCTAATGCTTTAAAAAGTTTTATATCAGTATTTACCACTATTCACCCCATAACAGCTTTGCAAGAATGAGTCAGACGCTACTTCTAATGAACTACAAAAAATTATTTTCTGAAGGTGTATTAATTGTCCCTAGACCAGAAAGACTTTATGAAGAAAGGCTAGTGGAGTGCACCTGATTGTGACTTATAACCTAACTCAGAAATCTAACTTGATATATAAATGATCTAAAAGTAATCTAACTTGATTATTATAATCTAACTTAATTTTCAGATTGATGATTCCTCAGTGTACTGCAGGAGTGTTGTATGTACATATTTTCATATATAAAATTGCATAGAGAGAAACAAACACAAAATGTATTATTATGTGGTGCTTTCTCCACATTTTTCATTTTTCTCCACGTAAGAGAATTTTTTAATAGCCATGTAAGATATAAACCAATGAGGATGACACTTTCAGAAATGAGTTCAGGTAAACCAAATCCAGTGTTGGTATCAGCTGATAAGTATGAATCCAACAAGAATTGACACAGAAAAATCAATATTTTGACAGGTATTGCGAAGTTTCTGAAATATCTAATCTCATATAAATCTAATCTAATCTAATTAATCTAAAAACGGGTCATGCCACAAAGGTGACTTCTTTAAGCCTAAAATGTTAGATACATCATCACTTAAACTCTGAACTTCAATATCGCCTCATCAGCTAAATTGCATCACCAGATAAAGAAACATTTCATAACTATGAATTTGAATATTGATTACCACATTCAAAATGTACATCAAAGTCTTGTTCCTTTGGAGTTAATGATGCTGATTTCAACAGCTATCACCCAAATCAGCAGAACATCCTTGTCTTTGCTCATTTGTCTGGAGTATGTAATTGATCTACAATGCAGCCACTTGGCACAAAGAAGCTGAACTGCCATTAGATGTGGGATACCATGGTGAATAACCAGGGGTATCGTGAATGGAGGAGAGAAAAATCAGTAATGATCTGTTGATGCACTTAGGAGACAGTGAATGTGCTGCCATGTGTAAACTTCTCATGCCAGGTGCAACTACGTACTTTACAGTTTTCTAGTCAGAGATCAGGAACAAGTACAGTTAATTTAAAAGTATTTACAAGAGGAGGAAAGTCACATTCTTTTGTTCTAGGAATAATATAGATTTGATAATTTTTATAGTAGGAAATGAGAACAATAGGTTTAATTACAGCACTTAATCCATATATATATATGAAATCTGCTTGTATGGGATATAACGCACATATTTTCCCAACCTCCAGTCTGGGCTAGAACTATGAAAAAAATTATCTTTATCCAAAACAAGGAAGGATGAATCATAACTCTCATGAGAAACAATGATTAGAAAAATATTAGAATAAGAACTCTTATATGCACTGCAAAATCTGAATTGTCCCTTTTAATGTCTGTTGTTAGAGAAAGAAAGACTTTAGGAACTTCTAAATAAAGGATAAGAGCAAGTAAAATTCTCTCTTCTGCAACCCACACATTTCTACTTTCCTCAGAAAACAGAGTTTACAAATCCTCTACATATGTTTAGTTCCTTCTGTCTTCCCAAAATACATCACCTGCATTCCTGCAAAATAAAACCCTGTGGAGGTTGCACCTGTTTTTAAGCATCTGAGGAGCAGTCCTAAGAGACTTCATCTTTTCCTAGGTAACAATTGCACTATGGATGACAAGTGGAATAATCAGCTGCTACCACCAAACAGTCTAGCGCTGGTACTTTGCTTGTGTACAGGCATTCTTCATCCTTCCAGCCACATCCCAGAGGAATTAAGAGATTAAAATTGTGAGCACTTTCTGTCGTGTAAATAAATACAAATCATTGTTTTGTTTCATCTGGTTGGACCCAAATTGCAAGAATTCAGTATTCTGACTGTTCTGAATGAGGTTCATGCCAATCTGACAATATATTTCAAATGTCCTTAGAAGGAAAAAAAAATAAGAACTTGATATTAACACAAAAAATAATTTATTTAGGATAGGGTTCTCTTAATATCTGGAGAAGATAAAATGTGAACATGATTTTTAAAGCTGAATGTATAGCAGCTCAGGAGTCTACAAAAATACACTATTTTCACTTCAAATGTTTGGTCTTAGAAACAGCAAACAAGTTGGTGACAAGGCAGCCTATTTCTTTCACCCTCCTGCAGTTAAAGTCTTGGATACTAAATTTTTGTTAACAACCTTTTGCATTAACCGTACAGAAAAAGTGCAACTGAAATGAGCTTATCAGTCATAATTATGTGCTTTCCATAATTTAAAATGATCAGAAAGTTCTCCTTCACAAACACAATAAATTTAATGGCAGTAACAACCAATTGAATTACTTTTCTGCCATTGCTGAAGATGTCCTCTATGATGAACTGCTCTGTCTTTATTTCCATTCCCTTTGCATAAGTGTCTGAAATTTATAATATTCATTTTCTTGGAGAGAAAGGATATGTAACACAGATATTTCACACCCACCATCTGTTTACCAGTCTAGCCACTAAGTCTTTCCATGAAACAAAGTGCTACTTAGTGCCACAATGACACTTGTGCTCAAGATGGCTTCATTCCTTGCAGTATGACAATGTGTATTAACCATGGCCACTCAAATGGAATTATCTTTAAAACTTCTAAGGAGAACACTTTGTCAGAACTTCCTGAATGTAAATATTTAAATGGAAAAAAGATTATACCTAGATTTAAGTATCTTTCTGTGGGTTTTTTCTTTGATAATTTGCTTTATTTATTTATTTTTAACCATAGTACTTATTAAAAATGTTATAGAAGGTGAAAGAGTGATTAATGCTACCTACATAGTTAACTCTTGATATAAACAGAATCCCAGATGCACTCACATGACAGAAAAGGTAATTTTGTCCTTTATGAAGTAGGAGGAGAGAGGAAAAAACCAGTAAGGGAAAGCCACTGTACTTTGTATGCTCCATTTTGGGCAGTTTGTAGTTCTATTTCTTTTATGCCTAAGTCCAGCTTTTTTTTTTTTTCCTCTTCTCTCTGCTCATAGTTTAAGCCTCCCCAGGACATGACAGTTTTTTGAGACAGAGACAATACATAAATAAAACCTCATGGCTCTGCCTTGTCATTTTCTTCTTTTCTCCTCTACTTTGCTACCTTATTGACAGTTAAAGTAATCCATAAATATATGTACCACTGTTTTAATACTGCAAAATATTTACTTTGTGACTAAGCCATTAATAGGAATCATTGGTTGGTTTTCATGAATGTGACTAATCTATTAACAATAGTGGGTTTTATAACTCTTTTGTTCACAGTGAGCAAATATTCAAAGAAACTTGACTTGATTATGATTAAGGGCTTTAAAATTCTGGATTGGTTGTCAGTATATAGAAATCACTGCTGCAGAAGACCACAGGGGAAAAAAAATGATCCAGGCACATTTTTCTTGAACAGCCGGATATTTCCATGATCAGCTGTAATGCAACATTTAAAGGTGTGGGTAAACAAATACATACTCCAAAGTATAAACTAGTGAGCAGAGAACCTTAAGTGAATTCCTTACTCATGGAGCACATTCACTACTTAGATAGTTTATTCTGAAGTGACGTTTCTCTGAGTATTCTGGTTTTTGTAACATCCCGTGTTGGACAATCCCAGGACATATGATAGAGAACATGGCAGAATCAGGGTAAGATGCAATACGGTACTTCTAATTTTTAGAGAAATATGGTATTTACTACATATTTTTTTCAATGGGTGTATTTGTTAACGTCACAGATGATCTACAAAATAAGGAAAGTTGGTGCTGAAGCAGAACCACAGTATTGTTACTTCCTATGGAAGCTAGGAATCATGAGCATCCCCATCTACCTACAAACCTATAGAGCAATTCTGTGTCAGGAGTGTTGCTGTTGTCAGGACATAAAAGAAAGCAGTAAAAACATGTCTCTGTGACAGTGACTGTACTTTTAGAAACACAGTCTAGAAAAGACTGCTCCTAATGCAGTCGAAAAACATGAGCTTTTGCAGAACAACATATACCATTTTCATATGACAAGGTTTCCATTTTATCAGGAATAAAAGTGGGTAACAGGTATTTTAGTTCTATATCTAAACACAGAGAATTGATGGAGTCAAGATGCTAAAAGCAACTTGCTCAAAAAGAAGATTAAATTTTGATGAGGTAGAAAAGTTGTAAAAAGCTCTCCTATCGAAACAAACCCCTTGTCCTTCTATTTATTTAACTTCAAATATTTATCATTAAATATTTAAAGTTTAACTTAAAATAGGCCCTTTCAAACGGAAAAAAACACTTTCAAATGGGAAATTGAAAGAAGACATTTTTTTATATAAAGACACTTGTCCAAGGAGAGCTCCCTGCAAAGATTACGAACAGACATGATATTAATAAATGACTCCTATGCTCTACAGTGATCCCCCAGAATTTTCTGGAGGTCAGGTCTGGGCAGGACCCACGAGTTATGAAATCCATGAAGATACCGAACCCATGAATATTCAACTACTCCCTGCCTGTAGCCACGCGCCCTCCACTAATAAGGTCTGGAGGGGCATTCCTGGGAGTGTGGCTCACACTGTAGCACCTCATTAAAGCGGAAGAAGCGCCCTTTGGTGCTTCCCAGTTGCGAAATCCTGGGTTCGGGACATTCTGCGCACGTGCACGGTCTCACAACTTGCTGAAAATCCAACTGCGATTAATTAAATACGCGGATATGCAAGCCGCGAATATGCGGGGATTACTGTATTTCCTTCCTGGCATAGATACAGCATTTTTCTCATCACATGAGAAGAGGTCATAAAATTAAACTTTTTAATGTTCCTACAAATCAATCTTCAATGGCAGAAACATGATTAAACACATCAACTTCATAAAATTTTTGTAGTTCTGCACTGTGACTTGATTATCCTGCAGTGATGCCATTTTGATAGACATTAACTCATGTCAATTGAGGGAAAGACATTACTTAAAGGCACAGTAAGCACAGGGCATTTTCTACACTACAGGTGGTCAGGAGAAGAAAAGGAAGGAGATATAAGTATTTTTTTGCAGAAGCAGTTGTAACGATAATGACTTCCTACAAACCAATGTGTTGATACTAAGGCTAACTATTTAGGAAATCTAACACAATAACTCCTGGCTTTGAACATGTAGACTGCAATCTACTTCTCTTTACACTCTAGAAATTGAAGGCAGTAGGAAATAAATGTGAAATAAATATCTTCTAAGGACTGGAAGATACAGGAGAAAAGTAACGAAGCCACCTAAAGTTTAAAATGCAAGCATTTTGCTATAAATGTGTTTTTGTAAAGATCACACGAGAGGATAATCTTCTTCAAGGTGGCCACTTGCTCTGAGCTGAAAGTTTAAAAATAACAGTTTTGTTTTTCAGCCTTACCATGCAACATCTTATTGCTTTAAACAATATGGAGTTTCAGATAAGCTTATAACATGTTAAAAGCATAAAATATTTCCCCTTAGCAACAGACATGTAACATTTGAAAGCTGTCACACCTGAAAACAATGTGACAAAAACACAGAGGGGTGAATCTGAAGTTATGACATAAAATTTTCCTTTACCTCTTATGTAACCAGTTCATGAGCAGAAGGCAGCTACACACCTTTCTACTGTTATGTCTTCATTTCACCACCCCACTACATCAATGGGATAGCTGCTCACGCTTAATAATTCCTATGATATATGTATCATTGTAACCACGACAACACTATGGCTGCTAGCTAAAAGAAAACAAAGAGCCAAATACCAGAGTTCACAAAGAAGTTCAGCTGCAAAATTAGAAACCAAAAGGTGTTGTACATATTCTCCAATTCATCACTATTTATTTGTCAATATTATGCACAGGACAAAGCAAAAATCAGCAAAGCAGCAACTCCCACCATCCAGCCTCAATATTTGATATGTACCTTACATTCATCGCAATGTTTTTCATAATACCTTTTTTTCAAATAGTTGTTCTAAACAGTTTTTCATTGTTCTTTCTGCTAAATCTTCTAAATTCACAACAAGGTTTTGAGTTGTTATATACTGAGTAAAATGAGAGTATGAGAACACCACAGGAAATTCTGTTTTTAGAGAACCCACTATCCCTTGGCTCCACCTCTTAGTGATTTTCGTCAGAGCAGATGGGCTCCTTGGAAGCAAAACTCCTGTTTGTTTCACAGAATCACAGAATCACAGAATCACAGAATATTATGAGTTGGAAGGGACCCACAAGGATCATCTAGTCCAACTCACCATCTAACACCTGTACAGAGACCGAGAGCTCATCCCAGAGTGTAACACCAACCTAGATGCCTCACAGCCTAGCAGGCCACTTCGAGCTGGAAGGGGCCCAGGGTCATCCAGCCCTACATCCCCCAGCTAGACCATGTCACTAAGCTTTCCAATGACTATGCTTCAGTTCATGTCGTGCAGTGATCTCTGAGTCCTTTCTGATGACTTTGGATGGCAAGATGCACCCCAATTGCATATATAACAACCTCCAGACACCAACAAGAGTTAAGTCCATGGGGCCATAGGAATGAGAAGATGGAATAAAGTCTCATAAAATAAAATAAAATTTCAAAATCTCATCATTATCATCTTAAACCCATTGGCTTTTATCCTAGAATGTCCTCTATTCTTTTTAATGCCACAAATGATCCCAAGACATAAAACCAAAGACAGTTTTGGTTTTGTTAGAAGCTGAAAGTTCAAAATGAGAATGTCCACTTTCTATGTGTGTTTCTTTTTCAACAGAAAATACATTCTATTTTATTTTTGACAATCTAGGGGATTTTTTTGTTTGGATCATGTTGTTATGTGGGTTTTTTCCACATTAAATCTAAGGTTATTTACTCAGAAGGGAATGGCAACCTGACTGCTGTCCAGTGATGGATAAATAATATTGAGACCAGCAAATGTCACAGGGGTGTGTCTAGTCTAAGAAGAAAACAGGGAGGGTGATGAAAAAAACAGGATTAGTATCCTCACAAGACAAGAACATACATGGAGGAAGTCCTAGCCTAAACAAGTGTGCATGATAAGAGATAATAATTGCAGGTGGGCAGATTTATTTCAGAGCAGTTCATTCAAAACTCTAGACTTTTAATTTAAGATGAGGGAGGAGTATACAGAAAAAAAAAAAGAAATCTCAAAATGAAAAACTAAGAACCATTTTAGCTTTTATGTTAGCTAATGGGAGCACTCCAGGCATTTGGAAAGGAAATTCACATGAAATGATTCTCTGTTTCTTTTAATGATAAGGGACCTCACATGTGAGTTATATACAGTCTGAGAAGCTCTTAGATTCATGGGGCTTTACTGAGCTGCTATCTGGGAATAACATTTTTTGGGCTCTATTCTTGGATAAGCACACTGAGAGGTTTAGCAAAAGGGCAAGGGATGTCTGTCAAAATGATTGCTCTGAGAGATTCTATTTAGACTTGTACATTTTTTATGGTGGGGTGTACTTCTGTGCAATGAGCAAGACAGAGAAGGTGTCCTACATTAGTGGGGTCAGTGAAATAATTTTAAAATCCATTCAAAGCTGAGTTGCCATGAAAATTGTCTCTGGGAAGTAACAATCAGCTGAAAAAGTGCAGTGTCAGAGCACAGTATAAAGGGACACTCACTTGCAGCAACTGCAAAGATTTGTATTATGGGGAACAAACTTGTTTTTAACCACAGGAGTATCATAGGTGAAGAAAAGCAACATTTCATGCTTCTACTCTAGGGTTTCCTTGGAAAAAGGACTGGTGGGATGAAAATGTCTTACGAAGCTGAAATGAATGCGTGTTCACAAATCACTTTGCTTTGGAACTGGACAGCAAGGACAGACGACAGACAAAGTGAGTATGACCATCTCCTGCTCCTGAATTCAGCCATGTATTTCACATGCTTACAAGTTGCAATCTCCTTCCATTTCACATAAGACCACTGAACCTCATTCATTTATTCAAAAGGGCTGTTCATGGATCTCATCATGATGTGGAGAAGTCAAGTTAAATAGAGTCAGTGGAGACATTGCCTGATATTTAATGGAATGAATATCCAGTTTAGGGTTTAAAGGAAAAAAATACTGGAAAGTTGCCCAAGTAACTTTATAAGTGCTGAAAGGAATCCACACAATAATCAAATCTAAACTAGAGTTAACGCACTCCTTTATTACCTGTTCTGGTCCTTTCCAGTCTTGGGATAGCAACCGCCTGTGGAGTTGCTAAGAAGCTCCTTGTAAGAGCATCGCAGGATTTTATCGTTCAGTCAAGTTCAGGCATCTTGTCACTGTTCACTTTGACTTGAGAGTCACAGGTTCACAGGTTCACAGGTTATTCAGAGTTGGAAGGGACCCACAGGATCATCTAGTCCAACTCCCAAGCGAACGCCCACCCAGGGATCAGGCCCACAAGCGTGGAGTCATACCATAAAACGTGAATTATTGTATTTTATTTTAAAAATGCCTTACATACCCAAGTAATGTAGAGTTCTTTTTTATTGTTTAAGAGTCATGAGTTGTCATCTTCCTCCCCACTCCTTCCTTTACAGAATAAGGTACATGCATCATCTTTCAAAAGAAACTATGCTGTCGTGACATTTAGAAAATGTTTTTCTAGTGTATGTGTCTATATTTTAAAAGGGACTGCAATTTATGAAGTAAGATTTCTTAAGCAATATGAAAAAAGCTAATTTCTTTAAGCATGTTTTATACAGCAATTGTGAGGTGTCTAAAGGTTATAGTAGTTCATTTCACTATAATAAAGAGCTCACAAGAAGGATGGTCTGTTTTTACCGCTGACACTGGCTAGAGTTACTTTTCTCAGTAATATGAGGGAGCATTGTACATCAGTGCTGAAAGGTTTTCTGAAAATCTTGGTATAGAACAGAGGCATCGAGACCATAGCAGGATAAATCCATGGGAAGAGTATCTGAACACTCCAAAGAGAGGACTCTGAACTTACTCTGTGACGAAATCTAAAAGATTCATGTCACAACAGTATGCAAAACAGGGGGATGATAGGGGACAGCAGGGACCCAACAGACTTGAGCAATGACTCTGGTAGTCTTGAGCAATGACTCTGATAGTGGGACAACAGGGACAGATGCAAGCCAGAGGAATAGTGTCTTTGTTGGGGTAGCTCTGGAAGGAGCAGATGACTTCGAGAGATAATAAACTTTCCTCCAGCTTAGGGATCATGAACAAATTTCTCTGTACTTGCCAGGCTGATGCACTGTAGGCTTGAATTTTGAACCAATTCTCTGATATTATAATTTAGGCTGTTGCTTTGCATTGTGTGCTTAAATCCTCCCTGATAAATTCAGAACTGCAGGATAGAACTGGAAATTGCTCTCCTCCCACACAGGGTCCAGGGCAGTACTTAAAACACAATTTTCTTCTCTTTGTACCTGCTAAAAAGGACAAAAGAGCACATTCCCCACATGTTCTATCCACATATCCCACCTCTAAATCATGCAAACAATCTTATCTATTTACATTACAAACATAGTTGAACTGATAGATCAATATGGAATCAATTGAAGAACTTACTTGACAATGAAGACCCTTATGAAAAAGAACTCGAACATTAAATTACTTGCAAAGAAAATGGTAATGGTGATTGGATCTTTACTGAGCAGAAAGATAAAAAATGAGAGGAATGAATATTTGGCAGTATTTATGTATAGCACTTTATATGTTGGATGAGGTGTTGAGTGATATGATCTAGATGTAGATGATAGGTTAATTGGACTATAGGTTGGACTAGATGATCTTCAAGGTCCTTTCCAGCCTTATCTACACTGTGATACTGTGATGTCAGATTTTCTTGGATAACTAAACCAACTTAAACAGAAATGAAATACAAAAGTGAATAATGTGTAAAAAGGAAAAAAAGAAAAGAGAGAAAAGCATATAAATATATCTGAACAAGATAAAAGCAGAAATGTCAACAGCAAACCAGACAGAATTTCTCATGGGTATTGCTACTTAAGTACCTGACAGCTCAACTAGATTGCATCTTACCTCTGAACCTGAAATTTTCCCACTTCTTATGCATATAGACAAATTTCACTATCTGCTGTCTCATGGGGGAAGAAACTGAAAAAAAGGAGGAAATTTAAATTGCCCAGTGTTGTGCACTTCTCTGGGTGTGAGTCTATGAGAAAGTACAGGCATCTTGGCCATCTGAAAGAGATGCTCAGATCATACTATCCTGCTTTGTGAGTAGAGAAGAAAGTAAAGGAGAGTCAAATCCTACTGAACTGGCCATGAAACTGATATGATTGTGTAGTTCTGAGCTGCTTTCAGGGTGAAAAGAGCCTGTGCTTCCACTGTGCTCTTTTTTTTTCAGGGTAACACAGGCAGTTCCTGGCTTGTAGGAGGGATAGCTGCATGTAACTGTGATCAGAACAGTCAAGTATATTTGCAGAAAAAGGAGAAGAGCCCTACTGAAGCCACGAAAATTAAAGAGATTTACAGATTATGGCTCTTGCCTCATCTTTTTTGAGCACTCACAGTACAAAATCCTGGAAATAAGAAAAGACTTGGAAAGGAACTTTGTCTACTCTGAATCACAGAGTCACAGAATCACAGAATACTCTGAGTTGGAAGGGACCCACAAGGATCATCTAGTCCAACTCACCATCTAACGCCCGTACAGACACCGAACACACACACCAGAGTGGTGAACATAAACCTAGTTCCCTCACAGGCGCACAGGCCACTCCGAGCCAGGAGGGACCCGACAGAAGAAGATGTCTATGGACAGAGATAGAAGAAAAATAGTCAGATTTTTTTCCCTTCATTTCTGAACATAGCAAGAATACAGCATAGCGATCCCCCTTTACTTGTGGGCTGTTGGTTCTGTCCCTCTTCACATGAGTCTTGGAATCTGTGAAGAGAGCAAACCCACTAAGTAGTCAAGTACACCATGCCCATAGCCACGCCCCCTCCCCTGATAAGGTCTGGAGGACGGTCCTGAGAGCGGGGCTTGTCTCAGATGTCTGGTTTTGCTCCGCTGAGGCAGACGAGCACTGGGGCAGAGGGGCGAGTGGTGGGGGTGCGTGCCACGCACTGAGTGAGCGGCAGTGGTGCCGCCGAGCACCGAGCGACCACAAGTGGTGAGCGAGCAGTGGTGTTGAGTGCTGAGCGAGTGGCGAGCACCGAGCGAGCGGTAGCGGTGAGTGAGCAGCAAGCGCCGAGTAAGCGGTGGCGCCAAGCGAGTGGCGAGTGCTGAGCGAGTGGTGGCAGTGAGTGGCAAGCACTGAGTGCCGAGCGAGCCGCAACAGGGGCCGAGCAGCGGGGAGGGCGCTGAGCACGGCCCCTGGGTTCCGCTGGGCCCTGTGCATGGGACCTGCCTTACTGTGGGCACACAAAGGGCACCGCAGGGGTGGGGGGGCAAGGTGCCTCCCGCTCTCATGTACAGACACACGCAATTCTCCTACAGTCTGGCAGAGAACAATGCCAACGTTTCAGACACCCCGAGGGCCCACGTTCCCTCTGTCCGTAACCGCTCCAGCAGCTCCTCTAACTCCATCCCGCCATGGTGTGGGTTCCTGCCCCGCCCCTCCCCACCCCGGCAGTTATTTTTTAGAGCAGAAGATCCAGAAACCCTAAGATGAAAAAATTGTCTGTTTGGTTTAGAGAATAGAGTAGGTGCATAAAATAAAGATCTTGCGCAACAATTATGAAACCCACCAAAGTCATTGAGGAATGAAGGACTGGCTGGTGGCTACTACTGCTTGAGAAGGGCCACAGCTTTGGGACTGTTGCCTTTGCTCAGATGGGGATGCAACACTTTCCTTTTAAATTGTTTAAAATCAGAGGATGTTTAATGTCGCTGTGTAGAAGGGGAAGAATGACAGGCAGTAAAAATGGCTGCAAAATGATTTTTTGGTATCATTTATCTGTGGCAAACTGTTTAGCACTGGTGTAACTGTGTTCAAGTGAGTTAATGTTCTAGTTCAAATCAGTTGAAGTCAATTCCCTGTTCATCCCTTGTCCTGGACACTGGTTTGTACTGCAGCATCATCTTGTAACATGCAGAGGAACATTTTCCTTTTGGCTGAAACAAAATGGAAAGATATACTCGGGGAGAGCATCCATTGCAGCGACTGCAAAAGACAGGTGCATTTGAATCACAGGGGAGACTAGAGCTAGTCCAACAAAAAAGCCCCCCAAGTCTGTACAGTGCTGTCTTCAGGCTCTCAACACAAAAGTACCATCTGGCTCTCATGGTGGGTTTCTGGGTGGACCACACTAGCTGCTAGTGAAAACACAGCTACTGCAGTTCAAAACACCCAGGCACTAAGAGCTGCCAATCGCCAGTCCGGTTAGCCTAGCATTTAGGAAAAAAATAAGGCTAAAAATGCAACATGTTTCCTCTTAGTTGTGCCTTCAGGCAGTAGAGAAAAACTGGGATAGGAAAGCCTGAAAACAGATGTTCTCCGCCTCCTCATTCACAGTATTTATAGAGTCCTGTTTACTCCTAATAGCTCCACTCATACATGCAAACAATTAAATAATAATATATATTTTAAATTAAATCAAACCATGACAATCATTCTTTTTGGGGTCCTGTTCCAATCACCTCTTAAGAGAGTTTATACTGGCAATGGATGGAAAATGTACATGTAATTTTGATAACACTTTTGCTGACACAGTAATTTAATTGATGGCAGTGAAATCTAAGATTAGAAGTCCACCATGCCAGCCAAAATAATTATTGCCTGCTATTATTTTTCCCCCAAAGGCCACCTGCATTATTTATATGATCTATTAAATGGTGCATACTTTAAGTAGTTTAGTTACGTTTTGAGAATGATCTTTTCAAACCAAAACAGCACTTTCCTTGTTCTGGACTATAAATGTCATAGAAAATGTATTTTTACAATTTCAAATAAGAACTATGAATGGCAATCACCTAAGTGAGAGAAGGGAAACAGAGCTATGTGGAGACTTAAAGGGCTCTGTTATGATTCTCTTGATTATTCCTGTGTTTGTCTAGTATGATCAAGCTGGTTTAAGTGGTATACTTCGTCAGCTTTCTTAGCTTGAGTTTCCCTGATGGTCTTTTAGGCAGTACAGTTTTACCACACAGTTTTATAGATCCTGGTGTGAGAAGTGTTGCTCTGCAGCAACAGACAGTTATACTTACTTAACCCATATTTAATTTTCCTGACACATGGAGTTATTCAAAGTAGGGCACTCTGCAGAGCCCTCCTCTGCAAGGACAGTTAGTAAGTGGACAGTAACTACGTATAAGCAAAAGCAGGTAGTCAAATCCTGCAATGAGCTTTCAGTGGTATTCCTTAAAATATTTTAAATATCTGTCTTCTATTCTCCTTAGAGCAAAGTCCTAAAGTAACTTCAAATTGGGGTTTAGGTTTTGATCTAGTTTTTGACAGGGTGCTCTTGCCATTTCTTTGTACTGATGATGTCTCAGGTGTTAATCCCATAGGAACTGAAGCAATAAAAAGTCTTCTGTAAGCTGCAAGAATAATATTAAAACTTAGTGGCAACAGATATGAGAATTGAGTATTAATGACATTTTTGATGGTAGTCATTATGTGGTTACTGTATAGAACTATTAAAATTTGTGGCTGCTATTTTCAGAGGTGTTTCTCAAAAATAATGGATCTAAGTCCCAACCATACTATTCTCAACCTGATTATTTTCTTTTACAGGGGCTTTAGTGCAAATGAGAAGTGCTTAGCAATTTTGGAACAAAATTCTATAGCTAAAGATGGATTTATGAATTTGCTGTAAGCATCAGGGACTTTCTGTTACCTCACAGATTATTTAATAACTGAATAAATGGAAGACTTGGAGATCCAAGTACTATTCAGTGGAAGTTGCAGCCAAACCCCATCTGTGGTTATATGTTAGAGGATATTTCCAATTCTGTGGTTTAGATCATCAGTTATTTGTCACTGGAAAACTGATACAAGAAAACAAGAAGGAAATTGCCTGACTAAAAGTGTAGATCAGGAAAAACAAGGGAAAAACAGTGATTCTCTCATTTCTATAAATAAACAGAGAATTTTTTTCCTAAAAGCATGTAACATTCTGAGACACAATCAGTGCTTTAAAGTGTTAAATCTAAATTAGTTGATTTTGAAATTGAAATCAATTACTTTGGCACATGCCTTACCTACCACTAAAATCCTGGGATGGGCTTACGGATAATTGGGAATGGAACACTTCAGGACTGATGATCTCTGCACGGCTGGGGAAACAGCTTGGCTGTAGTCAATAGTGAAGCAGAACCACAGTGCTCAGTCACTACTGTAAACCCGAGATGTATTTTGTTAAACCAGACATTTCTCCTCTGACTCTGAAATTCCAGGGTTTTTCTAATCATACCCCTTGTCCACACCCAGGATCGTGCCCAGGGGAGAGCTGCAAAGGTTTCTGCATTGGTTATGATGCCTTTTTGTGAATAAAAAAGTGCTCTGAAGTCCAAATAATTTGTTGGCTCTGACCTTCTGCTTCACGGTAAAAGTCAGAACATGTGACAGGAAGAAATTACATTTTATATGTCATGTTCAGTCAGTTTTATACATCATTGAGTTATTCAGCCATACTGTACTCAACCTCCTCATTTTTCTAATGAGAATTGACTGTTAATGTCTACTTTCTATTTCCTTACTCATTTCATAATAAAAATAATATAACTTGTGACATAAGGTCATCAACTTTCCTGAAGGACTGTAAAGAAAAGTCAAACAGCCTCAAAAGGTTAAAAATTACTAGTTTTTCCTTATATGCTGTTTGGTTAACTTTAAAAAGAATTTTAAGGGAAGCTGGAGAACAGCACTGGTTTTTGCATAATTTATGCCACACAATGGGAAGAATCAAGGAGGGAAATCTTTCTCTTAACTTTCTTGCATTTTTGAGTTTAGAACTTTAGTGTGACTTTTTGAGAGTGTTTGGTGGGATTTTTGTTTGTTTTGTGGGTTTTTTTTTGTGCTCAGAAAGCTGAATTAAATTAGAATTAAGATTAAGAAATGGAGAGTTTTCATCTTTACTAATCCTTCCTTAGCACTATATAAGTATTTTTAGGCACTCAGATTCCTCCACAATGTGAATGAATTCAGAACACTGAGGCTGTGTCTGAATACTTGAAACATAACATTACTGCAATATTCATTTTCAATAAAACCAGTCATACAAGAGGATGATTACCATTTGCAAACAGTCATGAAGCAGTGGATTAATTTTATGAAACTATGATGGACTAAACTGCTTCAAAATGATCATTATCAGCTCTGCATATTGCAGTTCCTAATCTATATTTTAAATATATCTTTATTTAACAAGTATGAAGAGGCAGCCTGAAATTCTTTTTGACATGAAACATAACAAGATAGCAATTTCTGCAAAACTCATAATTCTCAGGGAAATTGTTAACCAATTATAAACATACCACAAAATATCAGTGGCTATGATGTATTTTAAATACAATTAAGATAATAAAGTATAATCAAATATGTGCAAGCAGTAGCAATTACTAGTGCATATCATTAAGCCATCTGCTAATTAATCCAAAGCAATAATACAGTTTATTTAATAAGTTCCAGCATTTCTCTTTGAAGATGCATACAGAAAAATACATGCTTTATGTTTAGTGAAGCAAGAAATGATTCTGGGAGACTAGAGTTTTTCTGTAATAACTTGGAAACCCTTACATGTTTTTTTTTTAATTGTTGTCACTACTGCAATAATTTTAAATATCACCAGACTGCCAGGAGCAAAACCTGAAAGAGCAAGAATGTGGGAGGTACTTTTGAGTATAAAGCAGTTCATAACAGTCAAAAATTGATCACAGAAGAGGCCATCTGAAAGGCCTAAAATGATGGGAGAAACTCCTATTGATTTCAGTGGACAGCATATAGGATGGGAACACTTGGTACCATCAGATATAAAGTAATTTAGTTTTACTACAAAATTCAGTAGATATATGTAACTGTTCCACCTAGCCAAATACTTTGTAGATAATGTTTTTAAGTATCTAACAAACATTTTTCCCTGTCATCCTAAAGTTTGCTGCTACCCATACAGGATATTGTCATCCTCTCATGAATATCTAGTAGCAGTTTCCGTAAGGGCTATCCTCCTGTAAGGAAATAAAATATTTAAAATATTATAAGCATAGCACTTCATAAAGATTTAGAAAAAAAATCTTTAAACCACATATTAATATATCCGGTGTCCAGTCTTTTGACACAGATTCATTTTCTTGAAGAAGGCAGGGCAGGTATGCAGATAGTGTTCTGGTCGATCCCTGTAACAACAGGGATGAA
>WEKX01028135.1:0-16671 GCA_013390025.1 Pitta sordida
CCGCGCAGGCGCGTTGGGACGGGGCGCTCGCGCAGGCGCGGGCAGCGCCTTCCGCCTCCGCCGGGCCGCGTGAGGTACGAGATATAACCCCAATTTCCCTCTTTTTGCGCTGTTAAACCCTTTTATTTTTAACTGTCCGGGGGTTATCCCGCCTGTCCCACGCGTTCCCTCCCGGCCCCGCAGCTGCCCCGCGGATGGACGGCGGCGCTCGGCCCTGTCAGCGCGTCCAGCCTGAGGCGAACCCCCCCTTGGGCTCTGCGCCCTCAAACCGCTCCCGGGGTTAAAAATGTCATTCTTTTTGTGGTGATCAGCGGTGCCCGAAGCAGCTCCTGCTCCGGTGCTCCGTGTCTGGAAAAGCGGGAGGGCTTTTCCATGAAAAAAACCCCACAAAATCCCCCCAAACCCAAACCAACCCTGTGAGGGCTCTGTTGGCATGACCTGTGTTGTAGTTGAAGAGTACATTTTTATTTTTGTATAGATACCTGTATATATATGAATATGTATGTGTGTGTGTATATATGTGTGTGCATATATGTGTATATATATATTTTAAAAACATATTATATGCATTTATATGTTGTAGCCCAATGCCATTTAAACCAAGTTGGCCTCTCTGCCGTTCCTGCCCCCGGGGGTGGCTGTGCCTGGGTTTGGGGTTTGGGGGTTTTTGGCTGCTGAGGGTTTTGTTCTCCCCGTGCAGGAGCAGGAGGGGCTGAAGGATGGATTCCCTGGAGCACATTCTCACCGACCCCCTGGATCTGGAGGGCTCTGGCTCCCGGATCATGGAGGATTGTCTGCTGGGCACCACCAGGGTCAGCCTGCCCGAGGACCTGCTGGAGGACGTGAGTGCTGGGACACTTCACCCTGTCACAGCCCGGAGTAAAAACGTGTTTAGCTCCCTTCGTGGGGCTCACAGAGCAGGCTGGGGAGAGGGGGAGGTGTTTCTGTGTGCCCCGGGAAAGGTGTCAAACAAAGGGCTTTGATTCACCTCCAGAAAGCATCTGTTGAATCAATTCTGTTAGGTTTTTCTTCTTATTTTAAAATTGCCTTTAAGAAAATTGTTGTAAGCTTTGGAGTTAGGAGTTGCTAGTAGTGCTATGAATTCCCTCCCCTGCCCTCCCTGTGCTGTTTTCTGTTTTCCCTGTCTCCTGACCGGTGTCACTGCACCACCCGGACCCTCCAGCACCAAGTCCTGGCTGCATTTTCTCCTCTCTCGTTTCTTCCCTCCCTCAGCCCGAGATCTTCTTCGAGGTTGTCAGCTTGTCGACGTGGCAGGAGGTGCTGACAGAGGCGCAGCAGGAGCACCTGAAGAAATTCCTGCCCCACTTCCCTGAGAACAACAGGGAGCACCAGAACAAGCTCATCTCGGCGCTCTTCGCCGGCGAGAACTTTCGCTTCGGGAACCCGCTGCAGATCGCCCAGAAGCTGTTCCGAGGTCAGGCAGCTGCTGGGTGGGCTCAGGGAGGAGCTCTGGGCTGGCACTGACACCTGAGGGCTGTGTTCTCGCTGTTCCAGATGGACACTTCAACCCCGAGGTGGTGAGGTACCGGCAGCTGTGCTGCAGGTCGCAGTACAAGCGGTACCTGCGGGCACAGCAGCAGTACTTCTACAGGCTGCTCAAGCAGATCCTCGCCTCCCGCAACGTGAGTCTGCCCTGCTGTCCTCTTGGCCTTAGACACCTGCCTTGGTGCGTTCATGGCTCGTCTTTAATGGATTTAGTGAGTGGTGTGGAGGGAACACCAGGCCTGTTGTCGTGTTTGCAGGTTTCAGGATTTGTAGCTCTCTTGGTGTGGTGTCTTTCTCCGGTGTCCAACTCGTCCCTACTCCCTTTTACAACTTGCTGTCCTGTTAACAAGTTGTTTTCCACCATTTCTGTCACTCTGGAACCAGTAAGGTAGCTAAATATGTCTGAATTCCCCAACTGCACTGGGGACTGGTACAGAATAGACAGAAAGCTCTGATTTGGATGAATTCTTTCTCTCTGGAGCTGATTGCTGCCAGCTGAAGTGAGCTTGTTGTAAGCACTTGCTCACTCATCTTTTGCTGCATTTAGGCATTGGAGCATGTGGGATGTAGGGATGAAGATGGAAGTCTCTTTATAAAATGCCTACAGTGTTATGGCAGGTAAAATCCCAGAATAGTTTAGGTTGGAACAACCCTTAAACTCATCTCGTTCCGCCTTCCACTGTCCCAGGCTGGTCCTGGCCTTGGACACATCCAGGGAATCTCCCTGGAAGTACCTGAGCTGAGCTTACCGCACCACAGCTAATGCCTCAGGAATCTCTTCTTCCAGCACCTGCTGGAATTGGCCAGGAAAGGAGGCCCTGACATGACCCTGAGGAGGAGGCACTTCCCACCCACATACGACGCGGAGGAGCGGGACAGACGGGCACAGCGGCGCTACCTCAAGATCCTGAGGGAGGTGAAGGAGGAGTGTGGAGACACTGCCTTGTCCTCTGATGAGGAAGGTAATGCCTGGGGCTGAACTCCAGTGTGAATGGACACAGTTTTGGTGTGAGGGTAGGCTTGGAACCTGCCTCCAGTTTTACTGGCTGTGAGGGAGTAGGATGACTTGGTTTGGTGCTGGGCCTTGCAGAAGTACATCCATTTCTCTGTTGCAGAACTAATCTCTTGGCCCCCGAGTTCTCCAGCACGTTGTTCGAGTCCACCAGTTCCCCTGAGGGTGATCCCCACATTGTCAACCCTGGACATGAAAACAGCAGGTGGGAACCAACCCTGGGGTCAACTCAGATCTAGGGGGAGAATTACCTTGAGACCCTGCAAGAAATCAGCTTGTTTGATGGGAAAACTTGTAATGCTTCACTTCTGCAGTCCCAGTTTTACAGCAGTACCTAGCAGGGATCACACTTGGTGTCATCCCACTGATTTCCAGTGGGAAAATCCAGTCCAGTTCAAAACATTCAGGAAGCTTTCCTAAAGTGACTGTAATGAAGTCTGCACCCCTTGGTGCTGGTTCTGGCTTCTTTTCACTTCCATGCTTGCATCAGCAAGGAAAACTGATGACCCAAGGTAGCTTTAAAACAAATTGGATGATTAAAAGAATGAAACTTTAAATAAAGAAAAACGAGTTACCAAAACTGGGGGATGGCTGGGAGTGGGAATGGGTAGGAAATGGCATTCTAAGAAGTCTGGAAAGTAACAATAGTGAAAAACTTCAAATAATCTCTGGGTTTTTTCTTCATTGCAGACAAGATAGAACTTGGGGAGAGTGATTTGAAGATGATGTTGAAGAAGCACCATGAGAAACGAAAGCGTCAGCCTGTAAGATGTCAGAAAGGCTGGGGGGTGGGACTGCCTTTTGTCCGGTAGTTTTTTAATCTGTTGGCCAGAAAGTTCAATGGGATGGATATTTCTTGTGGGCAGCCCTTCGTCATAACCTGGGTTTAACTGTCAGTGTTCAGATGCAGCTCCTGGTTGGAAGGATTTTGTCATCTTAATTACACGTTTTGGAGAGATGAAACTTTAGATTTCAGAGTTAAAAAACCTTTATTGCAGCAAATAACTTCCTAAGCTGATCCTGGGTCAGTTTGGGGCCTTTCAGTACCTGGGGACTTGTTGCTGTTGTAACATTTGTGTCCAGACTGGCACACCGTGTCCTTTCCCAGTGTAATTTCTGTCCCTTGTCCTGTGCAGGATCACCCTGACCTGGTCACGACAGACGTGACTCTGGAGGACATCATGACTCGAGTGAATGCTGGCAGGAAAGGCTCCTTAGCAGGTCAGGGGGCCCTTTGCCTTTTGTATTTCGTAGATGCTGCTTTAAAAATTACAGCTTTTCTGCTGAGGGGAGAAGTAAAGACTCCTGGCAACCACTGGGGAGGTGGAATGAGTGCATACAAACTGCAGTTCTGGATAGATATTTAAATAGTTGACTCATGACTCTGACTGAAGTATAAGAAGGTTTCTAATGGTTCTTTTCACCTTTCCTCACATCTGAAGCCTTGTACGACCTCGCCACCCTCAAGAAGAAGGTGAAGGAGAAGGAAGACAAGAAGAAAAAGAAGCTGAAGGTGATTAAATCGGAGGTGGAGGATCTGGCTGACTCTCTTGGCAATGCAGATGGAATGGCACCAATGTCCCAGGAGCTGTCCCCCCTGCCTCTGTCAGCTGTCAAAGAGGAGTAAGTGCTGCTGAGGGCCCTGAGCACCTTGCACAGCTCAGAGTTCTGTGGGACTGTTGCAGACTCTGGTTTGGGATGTGGGAAATGTGTGGGGTTCATCTTTTGTGTACAGAGGTAAATATTTACTCAGGGAATTTACTCTGTCTCCTCTTCCATTTGCAGACCTCTTGACGACATGAAGCCCTGCCTGGACATAAATGAAATATCATCCAGCTTCTTCTTCCTTCTCCTGGAGATCCTGTTTGTGGAAGGACCTGCTACTCTCTCTGTGGTGAGCAGCCACCCACTTTTCCAGGAATCTCTGCAGGAAGCCAAATTAAAGGACAGAGGAGTTTATGGCTGTGTGACAGGGATTTCCCCAGAGTTGTCCTGCTGTAAATTGTATTAAGCTGTAGATTACACATTAAACCAATTAAACCCTGTGGGAGTGCTACCACATTGTGTTTTTAACATGCTTAATGAATTTAGTCAGTTGAATCTGTAAGTCATTCTGTAGATCATGGTTAGATATATTCTCCATATTAAGGGCAGAGATGGGGAAGGGTTTGTTTAAAACACCAAGTTACAGTTACTTGGAAAAGTCAAGTGAATCTGGGTTTTTTTACATCCATAAAAGTCTTTCTGTCTCCTGGGTATGTTTGGCAGGTGGAAACAGTCACAGCTCAAAGTGTGGGATCATTAATAAAATATTTCCTTTTCCTCTCTAGCTTGAAGATAAAGTTCTGGACTGGCAATCCTCTCATGCCAGTGCACTAAATAGCTGGTACTCCTTTGCCTCTAACTGGTCTGAACTGGTTTTACCCGCCTTGCAGTACCTGGCAGGTGACAGCAGAGGTAAGAAGAGCTGTTAAAAATACTAATGACACTTGTTCTTCTGTTCTAACCAGTGCTGGTTTATGTTACAGCTCAAATCAAGTTTGAATTCATCACCACAATAAATCATTGTGCTGCTGGCAGCAGTTTCTGTGATAAACTTTGTGATTTACATCATAAATCTGGTTAGAGTTGGCTTGTTTTGCATGTGGAGAGTAGGTAAGATTGATTCCCAAGGATGTGAAAAGGGGATATTTCCTGTACACAGATCCTGTACACAGGATATTTCCTGCTCAGATTAGGGCTCCAGGCAACATGTTTGAGGCAGGGAGGAATCAGCCTCTTCCCCCGTGGTGTAAAGTCGTGTCTCTGGAGATAATAAAAACCAAACCACCCTGAGCAATCCACTGGAAATAGGAAATTGGCCCAGCTTGGAGCATCTGAGTTTCAAGAAGCTCTAAAGACAAGAGACAGATTGTGGTGCCCTTTGCAGCAAGTTATCCCCAGTGCTGGTGGAAACTGGAAATGCCAGATTTGCTTCCCCTGAGCTCAGGAACAGCCCCTGGTGCCTCACAGCATGAACAGGCTCATTATCCTGTCGTGTTCTTTCCTTGGGCTTGCCCTCACACTGAAATAGCTTCCCTTTGGGCAGGGAGAAGTCTAGAGATGCCCTGACATGATCCCTTCAGAGGCTCTCTCACTGGGAGCCCAATTTGCATTTCCACAGCAGGTTCTGGGCCTTGGACACTTCCTTCATGCCTCTGATATGTACATTTTTCATTGCAGATACACCTTTTGTTGAATTCAAGGAAAAAACCCAGCAGTGGAAGTTGCTTGGTGAGTACCTTGTGCCTTTCTGTGGCTTCTGCTCTCATAAAGGTTTGTTGTTTAACCCAGGACTTTGCTTTTCATCTTGCTGCAGCCTGGAGAGCAGCGATTCATTCCATGGTTTTTTAGCTGAGCTAAAATATGGTTTGAGTTTGATGTTTTCACAGGACATGAGGATCAGCAGCAGACAGAGCCCATGAGCAAAGGGCTGCGTTTCTTTCTGACTTAAATATGTCTGAACACCTTCATATTTTCCCTTCTGCAGAGTCTGCCTTCTCATTGCTCAGCCTAATTATTAGTTATTACAATCACAAATTAATTAAGCTTCTATGTAGAGCAAAGTGATATATTCGAGGTTTTAAAAGTGGGAACCAAAGAGCAAATTGCTGATCCTTGTGCTCAGGCTCACCCCGACTGAACTACAGACATCCTGTGTTTGTGTTCCTTTGGCTACTGGGCAGGGACAAACAACTGCCTCTGCAACAATTAAAACTCATAATTCTTCCTCATTTCTCACTAGGAGCCTTCCAAGATCTTGAGAAGGAATTGGCAGCGCTGTTTCATCTCTGGTTGGAGACCAAAGACCAGACTTTTTTCAAAGTGAGTCAGACAAAAATCACCTTCTAACAGCACAAACTCTTGAGTTCTGCCCGACACTGGCGTTTCCCTCTTTCTCCACAGGAGAATGAAGACAGCTCTGATGCCATGCCACTGCCCAGAGTGTGAGTGTGCAACTCCTGCAAAGCTTTTGCAGGGTTCCTGGAGTTGGGGGGTTTTGCCCTTGCGCCTCCTGGTCTTAAAATAAACCCATTTTACATCACGGGGCAAGAGGAAACTTGATTTTATAAACACAGTAACTGGACTTCATCCAGTCAACTGATTTCCTCTGAGTTTTCCTGTATTACCAGAGCAAATTTAAATTAGCTCCTGACAGTGGGGTTCCTTGCATCCCCCTAAACCCTTTCAGGGTTTGTTGAGGAGGGTTTGCAGGAGGATGAGGTAACTGATCCTTTGGGAAGTGTTGCTGTTCTCGTTGCTGAGTGTGGCCTTTGTTTCAGAAGGACTGACTATGTGGTCCGGCCCAGCACTGGGGAGGAGAAACGGGTGTTCCAGGAGCAGGTAAGGGGAGATTCTCCTTCATTTTCAAGGCAGTTGAAGCAGTTGGCCACTGAAACAGAATTTAGGTTGGACTAGATGATCTTCAAGGTCTTTTCCAACCTTATCAATACTGTGATAATTTGTGTGTGATGGCCCCAAACCTGATGAATTTTTCTTCTACATCATCTTCTACATCAGAGTTGGCATTTTGGCCTTACATAAAACTTGCTGACAACACAACTGCTCCAAACCCAGTGTTTCCAGGGGCAAAATGAATTGAAATTGGTGGTCCCAGCATGGGAGGATGGCTTGTCTCTATTTTTGGGGGGTATATATGAGTACAAGCAGAAAATAAGTGGCACTAAGTGCACAAATACATTGAATTGTTGTGCAGGTGGGAATTACAGGGTGAACACATGCTGGGGGTTCTTCTCCCTGGATCCATGTGCTGTGTGACATCCAGGGGAAATTCTGCTGGATTGGAGGAGAAAGGAGAAGGGGGAAGGAGTGTTCACACGGCAAGATTTGAACCTTTGATGTAAAAAAGCTTTCTCTAGGGAATAACAACGACTGAACTCACAATATAAAGCTTTTTAGGGTGTTTCCTGCTCATCCCAGTGCTCTTGTCTTCCCCCCAGGAGCGCTACCGATACAGCCAACCCCACAAGGCCTTCACGTTCCGGATGCACGGCTTTGAGTCAGTTGTTGGGCCAGTGAAGGGGGTGTTTGACAAGGAAACCTCCTTAAACAAGGCCCGGGAACATTCTCTGCTGCGCTCAGACAGACCAGCTTATGTCACCATCCTGTCTCTGGGTAAGGTGATGGCCAAAACTGTGGATTTTAAATAACTGCAGATGGCGAGTTGAGGGATCTGCATGAGGGTTTGAGTGCTGTTCCTCAAGTGCATCACTCCTGTATTTTAAAAATAGTCCTTTATAATCTCTCCTTGTATTGCTGAGGGATTTTAGGGACTAGACTTTAGTGAGCAGAAAGGTCCTGTGAGAGCAGGGGTGATGTATCTGCCGGGGTACCTGGATCCAGCTGCCTGCCTCAAACTGGAAGTTGAAGGAGTGGTTTTGTGTTGCAGTTCGTGATGCTGCTGCTCGCCTTCCCAACGGAGAGGGAACTCGTGCTGAGATCTGTGAGCTGCTCAAAGATTCCCAGTTCCTTGCTCCAGATGTCACCAGTGCTCAGGTGAGTTGGATGTCGTGCCTGGCCTCAGATGCTCCTAAAAATGCGCTGCACAGTATTCAAGGGCTACAGCCCAATAATTCTGTGCTGCTGTGCTGAGCCAAAGGCAGCTGTGTGCTGTGAGCTGCTGCAAATCTGCCCCCAGCTGTGGCTGCTGAAAAAACAGCTGGAAAAGCCACTGTGCCATAGAGCTGCTGACATTTTACATTCAAACCCAGCCCGTTTTCCAAGCTTTTATTGGAACTCCATTTAATCCAAGATGCCAAAGAGCATCTGCTCTCGGTCAGCTCCTGCTCGGATGGAGATTGCTCACAGCTTCCTCAGGCCTCACAGCACACGGGATTCCCTTTGTGCCCATGAATTTTAGCCAGCCCAGGCAGGGACACCTTGTGACGTGTGGATTGTGGACTCCCAGGTTAACACTGTTGTCAGTGGAGCCCTGGACCGGCTGCATTACGAGAAGGATCCCTGTGTGAAATACGACATCGGCCGCAAGCTGTGGATCTACCTGCACCGGGACAGGAGTGAGGAGGAGTTTGGTAAGCCCTTAGGAGCTGGAAATGTCCTGAAATCCCTTGAGCCCCCTCAGTACAGATGGATAACGACTATTAATTGGTCACTCAGCCCTTCAGCACTTAAATCCAGTCTTGCAGAGCCGTGTTAAAAGTGTCAGCAAGAACTGCAGCTGTTCATTCACAACTTCTCATCTTATTTTCAGCCTCATTTTATGTGGTATTTTTCTTTGCACTTTTACACTGTGTGTTTAATTCCCTGTGCAAAGATGAACTTGCAGCTCTTAATTAGCCCTTCCTTAAATGAGTTTGCTTGTTTTCAGGGGCTCTAACCGTTAATTTGTGCTTGCAGAACGGATCCATCACGCTCAGGCTGCTGCAGCAAAGGCCAAGAAGGCTCTTCAGAAGCCAAAACCTCCGGCTAAAATGGTAAAATTCCTTTGTCCAGGTTTGCACAGCTGCTTTTGGGATTGGGAAAACCAGAATTTAGTCCATGAATTCTGCATCCCCATTTTTGAGTCAGCAGTTCATGGTTTATATGAATGTCAGGGTTGATTTGGCACCAGTGCACACAATGGAGATGGAAAAAGGGAGTTTTTCCTCCACTCAGCTTCCTCTGGGTTACCCTTGTTGTCTCAGCAGAAAGAGATTCCATGATTTAATGGAATTAATTTGTGCTTCCTGTCATAGGGATGGTTTTCAGATCTAGTTTGGAGGTTAATTTGTAGCAGAGTGTGTGAAACACCTCTGCTCTCCCCCTGGCTGTGCTGGAGCTGTCAGGGATTGGGTGTTTTGTTGTTCCTGCCATCAAACCTCTCAGCAGCCCTTGCTGCTGGCACATGAACCAAGGTGGGGATGTGCCTGTTTGTCACTGCTGAGGTGACCCCAGCTCCTCCATGGCTGCGGCTGGGGAGGGCAGGCAGTTGGATTCCATCATTCCCAGCCTCACAGGGCTGGGGTTGGAGTGCTCAGCCCCGCCCAGGGTGCAGCAGTGCCAGTTCTGGTGACACTGCCCGTGGTTCCTTTGCAGAAGTCGGGCAGCAAGGAGGGGGCTGGGAAAGCCCTGCCCAGCAGCACAGCAGAGCCCAGCCAGCTGAGCCTCAGTGACTCCAGCATGCCACCAACCCCCGTGACTCCCGTGACACCAACTGCACCAGCACTGCCACCAACACCCATTTCACCCCCTCCGGTGTCTGCAGGCAGCAAGAGCGTGTCCAGTGCTGGGCCAGAGCCAGCAAAACCCAGCCAGAGGTACTGCTGTGTGCCCTGGGGTACAGGGAATGGGAGTGGTTGTTGTCCAGGGATTTGTGTGATTTGGTAATGAGGGAGCTGGGGGGGCTCAGCCTGGAGAAAAGGGGCCTCAGGGAGCACCTGTAATTCTCTCCATTCCCTGACAGGAGAGGGGAGCCAGGGAGGAGGTTGGGCCCTGCTCCCAGGGGAGAAGGGACAGGAGGAGAGGGAACAGCCTCGGGATGTGCCAGGGGAGGGTCAGGTTGGACATCAGGAAGAATTTCTTCCTGGAAAGCGTGGTCAGGGATTGGCAGGGGCTGCCCAGGGAGGTGTTGGAGTCCCCGTCCCTGGAGGTGTCCAAGGCAGGGCTGGAGATGTCCCTCAGTGCTCTGGGCTGGGGTACAAGGTGGGGATGGGGCACAGCTTGGACTCGATGATCTCAGATGTCTTTTCTCACCTGTGACTTTCTCTGTGACTTTGTGAATTTCCTACATTCCTTTGCTGACCTCCTGGCTCTCTCTCCTCCCCAGTGTCCTCCTGGTCTCCTCCCCCACCATGCCACAGCTGGGCACGTTGCTCTCCACCGCTCAGAGCCCTCAGCCCCAGCCGGGCCCGGCGCCCGCCCCGCGTGTGGTGGCTCACGGCGGCTCCTCGGGGCTGCCCCAGGTCCGGGTGGTCACTGCCCAGTCCAGCCTGCCAGCTGTGGCCCAGCCAGCCCCGGTGGTCACCCAGCAGCAGCAGCAGCCCACGTCAGTGCCTCAGATCCGTGTCCCAGCTACGGCCACACAAACCAAAGTGGTCCCTCAGGTGAGCTGGGCTCTGACATCTGAGCTGAATCCTTCTGGTGGGTTGGGGTGTGCCCAGGATTCTGTGCTCGCCTGGAGCAGGGGCTTAGGAACAGTTCTAACTGTACAGAACTGGGCAGGGCTGTGGTTTTCGCCCCACTGGTTATTGATCTGGCATCCTTGAATTGTGCATTACATAGAAAGCCCACAATACTTACAATCATTACAGTTAGAAAAGACCTCCAAGATCATCAAGTTCAGTCATAAACCACCACCACCATGTTCTCCACTAAACCATGTACTCAACTGCCACATCCACGTTTTTTTCAACATTCCCAGGGGTGGTGACTGCCCTGGGCAATCTGTTTCCATCCTTTACAACCCTTCCTATGATTTTTTTTTCCTAAATACCCGAACTAAACCACCCCAGTGCAACTTGAGACCAGTCCCTCTTGTTACCTGGGAGAAGAGGCCAATCCCCCCTGGGTGCAACCTCCTCTCAGGCAGTCCTAGAGAGCAGTAAGGTCTCCCCTGAACTCACAGGCTGAGGCACAATACAAAGAATGATTAGACTGTTCTGGTGTGTGAGTGTGCTCAGAGCTTCCCCCTGTGTCGTGCAGGCTGTGGTGACTGTGCCAGTGAAAGCTCAGAGCAGCCCTGTGCAGGTGCAGAGGGCAGGAGGCTCCGTGGCAGCGCAGGCAGGGCTGACAGTGGCAGGGCTGCCCACAGCCCCCAGCCCTGCTGCCAAGCCAGCCACCAGCTCCCCGGGCAGCTCTGCGCCCAGCTCCTCCTCCACCACCGTCATCCACAACGTGGCTGGTCAGAACATCATCAAGCAGGTGAGAGGAAGGGACAGGGAGCTGGGCTCCGTGACCCTGGTGTGTGTGGGGACAGATGGGCTGTGCAGATGGCAGTGATGGGCTCTGCACATGGGGGCATTGCTGGTCTGGGGGTTTGAGCCTTGTTTTCATGTACAGCTGAAAGGGGTGTTTGTGCAGGTTCTTCAATTCACCAGCTTCAGACGCTGGTAGCTCATTCGTTTGGGGTGGAAAAGAAAGCAGCTCCACAGTATTCCCTGTTTTATATGGGTTTGGGAACGCCATTGATAGGAAAGCAGCTCCACAGTATTCCCTATTTCCTGTGGGTGTGGGAATGCCATGTGATACACATCCAGCAGTGCCAGTGTGACCCCCTTGGATTGTGGCGGGAGCAGACACCATGCTGTGGGGAGGTTGTGCTCCTGGAGCTCCCTGGGCCGTGTCCTGCTCTGATGGAGCCGGTTCTCTGCTCTCTCCCAGGTGGCCATCACAGGACAGCTGGGCATGAAGGCCCAGGCTGGCAGTGGCATCCCCCTCACGGCCACCAACTTCCGTATCCAGGGGAAGGACGTGCTGCGCCTGCCCCCGTCCTCCATCACCACGGACGCCAAGGGCCAGACGGTGCTGCGCATCACCCCGGACATGATGGCCACCCTGGCCAAGTCCCAGGTCACCACCGTCAAACTCACCCAGGACCTGTTCACGGCGGCCGCGGGCACCGGAGCCGCTGGCAAAGGCATCTCTGCCACCCTGCACGTCACCTCCAACCCCGTGCAGGCCGCAGAGGCCCCGGCCAAGAGTGGCCCAGCCGCCCCTGCCTCCTCCAGCCCCGCGGGCGGCGCGGTGGTGAAGGTGACCCCGGAGCTGAAGGCCGCGGAGCCCAGCTCTGCCTTCCGCCTGATGCCCGCCCTGGGCATGGCTGTGGCTGAGCAGAAGGGCAAGGCCATCACCACGGAGGCCAAGCCGGCCGCCACCATCCGGATCGTGCAGGGGCTGGGGGTGGTGCCCCCCAAGGCCGGGCAGACCATCACTGTGGCCAAGCCCTCGGCGTCGGCGGTGAGCGTGGCTGGCACGGCCCACAGCCCGGCCGTGTCCCTGCCCACCGTCAGTGCCACCGTGTCCAAAGCCGTGGCCGTGGCCTCGGGGGCTGCAGGGACCCCCATCACCATCGGCACAGGAGCCACGGCCGTGCGGCAGGTGCCCGTCAGCACCACGGTGGTGTCCACGTCCCAGGCAGTGAGTGACATGGGGGGGACAAGGGAGGGACAAAATGGGCTCTGGGTTATGGCTGGAAACTTCCCTTCACACCCACAGAGGCTGGGATTGGGGGTGGCAGAGTCACAGAGGGGTTTGGGGAGGAGGGGACCTTAAATCTCATCCTGTGCCACCCCCTGCCATGGGCACAGACACCTCCCACTACCCCAGGTTGCTGGCCTTGGACACTCAGGGGATGGGGCAGCCACAACTTCAGTCCTGGATGTGGCTCTGCAGCTCATTCCATGGTGTTGGAATTGTAGCTAAATACTTCCCTTATCCCCTCTTGCAAGGGAATGAGAGAAACTTGGTGTATCCCAAGTTCCGCCTCGTGCAGCTCCCTGTCTGCACACCTTGGGAATCACTTCCCTTGGAATGGTGTCACAGGCCATTCAGAAGCAGAAGTTCTTGTAACGTGTATTAACTTTATTTACCAATATCCCCCTTTAATGCTGTTTTGATGCACCATAAACTGCGTTGTGGCAGTTCCCTGAGGATGAAAATCACGGGTCCTGTGGAGCACAAGGGACGTGGGGTTTGGGGGCTCAGGCTGGGAAGTGAACGAGGTGGAGGCAGATTCCACCGAGCCTGAACTGGAACAGGGCCCATCAAAACCAGCACAATGCTGTTGGTTTGTGCTCCCAGGGCTGTCCCAGAGCGGAGGGCTGAGCTCCCAGGGGCTCCTCACCTGTCCTTTGTTGCAGGGGAAGCTCCCAGCGCGGATCACGGTGCCGCTGTCGGTGATCAGCCAGCCAGTGAAAGGCAAGAGCGTGGTCACTGCTCCCATCATCAAGGGCAACCTGGGTGCCAAGTGAGTGTTCTGCATCCCACACTGCTGGGGAGGGAGAGAGCAGAGGGTGGGAGAGACCTGCAGCCCGTTCACGGCTCCATGAGCTGCTGAATGGACGGAGTGGCTGCAGTATTAGGTGCCCTGAGATGTAGTTTGCGGCAAATAACACCCAAGCAAACCTTTTCTCTGCCTTGAAAGCAGCTGTTAGGTGAGCTGTGTGTGTTTGAGCAAGAGTTAACCCAGTGGCACACTAAAATAAATACACAACCTGAAGCCATCTCCACTCAAGAGGCTCTGGAGGAGTGAAAATCCCTCTGGCGTTCAGATGTTGAAGTCTTTTGTTTGTTCTTCCATGAATTCTGGTCGTTAATATTTCAAGGCAGAACTGTGAGTGCTCAGGTATTTCCAGAATAACCCAGTGATGTGCACAGTCCAGTCAGAGGTGTGAGAAATTAATTCCCTGTCAGTGATCAACACTGGCATAAACTTGTCACTTGTGGGGTTTTGGGGGGAAGGGGAACCCCACTACTTAAAATGATGAATAAATGAGGTAAAAGCTGTGATCTCTGAGCAAGGAGGAGCAGTTTGTGCTGCTGACTCTTACCCCAACTCTTCCAACAATTCTTCTCCCTCAGCATCAGTGGATTAGGCAGGAACATCATCCTGACCACGATGCCAGCAGGGACTAAACTGATTGCTGGGAACAAGCCTGTGAGTTTTCTGACTGCCCAGCAACTGCAGCAGCTGCAGCAGCAAGGCCAGGCCACGCAGGTAAGGGCACCCAGAGCGACCTTTTTATTTGCTTTTTTTTTATGGTTTTACATCTCCGTGAGGACTTTGGGTTCCAGATAAAGGACAGGCAGTGTCTGCATGAAGCACATGAAGTCCCTCATCTTCCCTAGATCCAGATGTGGCGTTTAAAATATTTTTGAAGCACTGATATTATCATGGATCCCAACCAAAAAATGCTGTCAGGGTTGGTTTTGTGCACTTGGCTCTTTTTGTAGGGCTTTGTGCTGTGGCTTCTGTAGGTCATTGCCTTTGCTTCATATCCATCTTTCTGCCTGGAAGCTTCATGTTCTGTAATTCCAAGGAGTTAATCTGCATTGGGAGCTGCAGAGAGGGTAACCAGGGTGTAAAAGTGAGGGATCCACTGGATCCAAGTCCTTCTGAAAATTTGTGGAAGCAGCTGAGAGATAGATTTTTATCCAAACTAGTTTCTGAACCTTCCCCTCTCATCTGGAAATCTCTTGCCACCCTCCCACGTGGATGGAGTGATGTTGTGACAGATCCTGCTCTGGTTTTGTTCCTGTAACTGACTTAATTTCTCAGAGCCCTCATTGTGTCACCAGCTTGTTCCTGACATGAGGGTTTGTTTTTTTTCCTTTCCATTCCAAACAGGTGAGAATTCAAACAGTTCCAGCCTCCCACCTCCAGCAGGGAACAGTCTCTGGCTCTACTAAAGCAGTTTCCACCGTGGTGGTGACAACAGCTCCTTCTCCAAAGCAGACCCAGGAGCAGCTGTGACACTGGTTTGGACATGGAGCCCATGGCAACCTCCATCCACCCATGGACAGGGGCTGGACTGGGCTCACACTGGGGTGTGTGGGCAGAAATCCCACGGGAGAGGATGTTGTACCTCCAGTTCAGATGTTCTGTGGCATCAAGGAATGTCTTCCTGCCCTTTGTTCTCTTCCCACCCCAAGGGCTCGTGGCCAACACCATTTCTGTGCGTTTGGGGTTGTAGACAAAGCAGTTGGTTTTGGGAGGGGGCTTCCAGAAGGAGGGAAACTCTCCTGGGAGGGGAATTCAGGGGCTTTTCAGAGCCATGAGGAGCTGCCTCCTTTTGCTGGAGTGTGCTCCTCTCACTGGAGCCACTGGGCCATGGCCTGGGAGGGGATCCCTGACACCCCCAGGGGCTGGTCAGAGCCTTTGGAATCCCTCTGTCCCAGCTCAGGCTCCTCCTGAACAGATCCCAAACCCACAGGGGGGGTTGTCCAAGGCAGGAGGAGAGTCAGGATGGAGTGACCAGAGAGGGGCAGGAGGAGGAGGTGCAGAGTCATTGTGTGACCCAGTCTGCACAAAGGAAGGAAAAGTTGTTCACCAGAAAGACCCTCTTCTAATTTGCCTCAACAAACAAACCCTTTTATCAGTGAAAAAACACTGCAGCTTGTTTTAAAAGTTCAGAACAGATTTTCAACTGTCGCCTCTTGGATTCTGAAAAGACGTTTTTACCCCCAACCTTTAGTTTGTTTCTACCTTTGCAATTTTATCTGTGTAAATCTGTTTCAATTTTGCACACACCAGAGATGAGTTTTGGCCTGTTCTGACATCACCTTGAAGGTGTGTTGGACCTGGAGAAGAATAAAAGTGTAGAAAAGCCTTCGAGGTCTCTGCCATCTCCTTTCTGCCCTTGTGCAGCATGTTTTTTGTACCCAGGGCTCAAAAATTACCCACCTTCTTTATAACCTGTTTTTTCTTGTCGTTTTCTTTGTGGTTTGCCCCACACGACGGGGCTGGGGCTAAATACATTGGACATTTAAGGAATGGTTTGGAAGGGAACTGAGGATGTTCCTAAATCCTGGTTGGGAAGTTAAAAGAAGAAATTAAAAGAGAGAACAAGCAACTTCCTGATACTGCTGAAGTGAAAGACACAAAATAATCCTTCTGTGTTCTGTTCATAATTGGTAAATTAATAATTAACCTGCACTCAGGTGCTGAAGGCTGGTTACAGTGAGAGGCCCCTGGAATCTCTGTTAATCCTCATGAATCTCTCACTGCAAGGGAGGCTTTGGCTGTTCTGAGCTTAACCAAACAGGAAACCTGGATCCAGTCCCAGGTTTGGTGTGTCTCAGGTGGTTTCCGTGCTCCATCACCACCCTGCCTGTGCTGAACTGCCCACAACAGCATTTATTGCTGCTGCTGTTAAATCCCTTCACTTTTGGACCCTGATGTGGGGGGAAAACCCCAGGCTCTGATGTTTCTGGGTTAGGTGGGGTGTGTTTGCTCCAGGAACAAAGTGCAGCCTTGTCCTGCTGCAGAAGCTGGTTGAAAAATAACCCCTCGGCTTGTGCCAGGCGAGAGCTTTGCTGGGAATGAGTCACTTTTCCCTCCTGCCCAGGGGGCTGAAGGGCACAGAGGGGCTGCAGTGCCTTGGGCTGGGGAGGGGATGTTGAGGTTGGGGCTGGGGAGGGGACGTTGGGGCTGGGGA
>WEKX01028135.1:16706-54916 GCA_013390025.1 Pitta sordida
GCTCTTGCTCTGGAGCCTGAGAACTGTTCAGGAAGAGCTGAAGAAGAAACTTGGAGCAAGTGTTGCCCGTTTCCCACTGTCCTACCTGGAGCTGAGGGGATGTTCAGCCTGATGCACCTTTGCCATCGCCTTTTTTTTAATTAAAAAATGAAGTCCAGCCTGTTTTGGCCCCAGTGAGATGCTCAAGTTACCCAAGAGCCCCGTTTCCTAAAAACCCCCTGGATTAAATGTTTCTTTCCAGCAGGAGGATGTTGCAAACCCAAGAAACCAGCCCTGCTGCCAGGAATGCTTCACCAACAGCCCCGGGCCACACCTGCTCTGCATTATTTAAATATAATCCACATTTCAGGGGGGAAACGTGCATTTATGTCCCTCAGCAGGACAATTAACTCACCTGGAGGTTCCCTCAGCCCTTCCCTGCAAATGAACAGTTAATTGGACTTCAACTTGTGTTTAAACACGAGTTTTGTTTTCCAAAACCAGAAGTAAACACAAACCATTGTGACTTGTTTTTTTGGTTTAATTCCATGTAGTTGCCCCTTTTACACCTGGTTTATCTTGATCCGAGTTTTCCTGGAGTCCTGGTTGGATCCAGGTGTGTGTAAATCCAGAGGTGGGAGCCTGGAAGGGGCTTTTTAACTTGGGCTTTGAACTTCTCAATGGATAAATCTGAATTTCTCCCCCATTTGCAGCTGCTGGGCCTTCCACTGGTAATTCATTTGACCCTCCCGTTGTTCCTGCAGGGTGAATCATTCCCTAAAAATAACAATTTCGTGGCCTACAGAGGGAATTCTGCATGAGCAGTTCAAGTTTTGGTTATTAATGATTTAATTGGGGGATGACACAGTTTATGTCAAGTGACCCCTACGCGGTGAATTACTGAAAACAGACCTGGACCATTTATTTCAAGAAGAAAAATAATATTTTTAAAGCCTCAAATTGTGCTTTACTTAAAGGGGAAAAGGCGTCACTTCCAAGATACAACTGGGCAGAAAGTTTAAACCTTGTTTGAAGGTTTTTAAACAAGAGGTTTTGATTGTTTGTTTTTTATCAAAGCTGCTGTTTCCATGAAAACTTAATTTTCTAGTAAATTATCAGTTCTGGCAAATAAAGTTTTCTTGGTAAATGAAGTTGTCTATCAGTTTTATCAGTTTTATCATTGCAGCCTCTGTAGGAAGTTAGTCCCTGACCAAAAATCCGAAATTTAACCGGGATCTTGTTCCAAGCTGTGCTGGGACCGCTGGGAGCGGGGAGGGGTTAATGCGCAAAACTCAGGATTTCCCCAAAACCCGAAGGGCAACTCAGAAGCTTGGTCTGGGTTTTCAGACAGCAGAGCCCCCAGTCAGAGGGGGGAGGCCTTTGTAATTAGAGAATCCTTTGTAATTAGAGAATCCTTTGTAATTAGGATGTGAATTAGGATTTATTCTGTTCTCAGCTTGTGCTGCGGAGGTGTCAAAGCGATGCGGGCAGGGGAAAAGGGCAAAGCCAGCGGGAATAAACCCTGGGGTGATGATGTCCCTGCCCCTGGATTTTAACAGGTCTGTCGGGATTTACAGAGTTTGTGCCAGGGCTGGGTTTAGTCTTTATGTTTTTCCTGCCTTTTTAATGCTCCAAGTCACAGAGAGCAACAACTCCCGGGTGGGAAGAGCTCCTGGATTCCCCGAGGGAAGCGATTCCTTCTTTCGGGACGGGCTGCAAGGAGAGGCAGCTCCAAACCCACCTGGTGGAAGGAATTTAAAGGCTTTTCCTCAGCCCCTGGACAACCCTTGGCCCCACAAACGCTCAGGACTCAGCAACAAGTGCCTGAGATCCAGAGAACTCCCCGCAGTGAAGGAGGGGGAGTTTGGATGCCACAAAAACTCACAAAAGTAAAGAATTCCCAGACAAACGTTTCCCCCGCTGTTTTTGGGGTGGAGGATGGACTAGAGTGTGGGAGAAGTTTCAGGTGATGAGGAGGACGTGGTAAAGTTGGTTGGCTGAAAGTGGTGGGAAAGGTAAGTAGATGTGACAAAGGATTTTTATGGTGCTACATAATATTAATTCCATTTGCAGTTCTGGTTATTATTCTACAGATTGTTCTAGTTTGTTTATGGGAAGTTTTACTGGTTTTGTTAAATTGTATAGTTGAGTTTGTAATAATAACTTTGTTAGGATGTTTGGGGGTTTATTATTTTAGTAATGGGATGAGGTCAGTTTGTCTTGAAAGTGAGGAGTTGAAAAAATTGTTGTATTTGAGGCTTTTAAGGCCGTTATTAAGAGGCTCTGTTTAAGTTATTAAGGGTTGTATTACGAAGTTTAAGGTTAATTAAGGGAATACCAAATTAATATAAGCGAATAATAAGGGAAATAAGTGAAAGGTCACAGCTGCGTGTTTTTCCTTCGGTTGCAACACCGGCACAAAGTTTGAATTGCAGTTTCCTGAGAAAATCCAGGTGAGCTGATAAACCCAAGAGAAAAGGGCAGCTCCAGCTGAGCCAGTTCCCCCCTTGGCAGCTCGTTAGCAGCGCGGGCCTCGCCTGGGTGAGGGTTTTGGGTGTGCCCGGAGCGTGCCCGCGTTTCACAAGTGCGTGTGCCCCAAACCAGGCGGGCAGGCTGCGCTGCCCTGGCAAAGCCTGCGGCTGATTCAGAGCTCACCCAAGGGCTCAGGGCACCGGGGAGCTCCGGAAACAGAGCTGGGAGCAGGTTCATATCCTCGGAATAATCCAAGTGCTTTTGGATTCCCCGGGGAGTCGTGTGGCTGCCCCCGGCAGAGAAGGGAAATGATCCCCGGGGGAAATGATGCCCCTGGGTTTGGACGGCGAGTCCCGGAGCTGTGCGGGGTGTGTTGCGGGGCTGGGGGTGTTTGTTGCACAGTCACATCCTTTGCTGGCTCTCATTCCCGGCACGGAGCCCATCGCAGGGCCCTTGGCTCTGCCCAGCTCCCATGGGCTCAGGAGGGCAGAGCTACTCTGGGGAGCGGGATTTGCTCCTGAGTTCTCCAGAAGCGTTTGAGATCAAAGGGGAAGGTGAGGGAAGCGCCACCTCTGCCCTGCGCTTTTCCAGCTCCCAGTAATTATCCCGCTGGCATCGCTGAATCAGCCCGGGATGAGTTTGGAGCAGGAATTGCTGTCCCGGTGCCCATCCCCAGCGGTGCCCAGCTGCCCTGGGCTCTCGGGGGCTGCTGGTTCAGCTGGAACCCCCAGCGCTGCCGGGTGACGTTCCCCTCTCCTCCCACTGAATCAGCCCTTTATTTACCCTTTGGAATGCAAAGTAACAGGACACCCTGTGAGCTTTATCTCGCTCCCCATCTTTTGTAATGCCGGGGAAGTTGCCGGACCGGATCGAGCCTTTGAGCTGGGGTGGTTTCGGGGTTGTCTGGCAGGAAACTGGGTGGGAGGGCACAGCCGGTGAAATTCGAATTTGGGAGTCGCGCAGGGAGCAGGATCCTGCGGGAGGAGCAGCCTCGGGCCGGTGTGGATGGACGGTGCCCCTTTACTAGAATTCCTGGGAACTGCCTCCGCCAGAAACCTTTTCCCCCGCGGGGAGCCGGCCGCCGTTCCTCATGTAAGCAGCTGCGCTCTCCCTTTATCACCGGGACGGCATTCCCGGGGCCGGGAGCTGATGCCGGAGGACCCGGTGTTTGCTGCTCCCGCCGCTCAGCCCTGTGTCCCCCGGGATGCTCCCGGGGCTTCTCTCAGGGCGGTTTAGCTCTCGCAGCTCTCCCGCAGTTGTGCCCAAGCCGGGCTCGGTTCTCAGATTTCAGGGCTCTCCTTTCTCCCCAAGGCGCGTTAAACCCCGGCGCTGCTCTCAGGATGCTGCTGTGGCCACACTGAGACAGCGGGAGGAGGCGACACCTTTTCTTGGATAAACTGGTACCAGCGGGGACAAACAGAGGCTTTGTCGCTGCCGTCGCATGTGGGTAAGTGCCTCCAACTTTGCGCTTTGGGTCGTTTCCAAAGGGGCTCGGCCGGGCTCGGCACCCGGGGGGACACAGGGGAGCCACAAAGGCACGTGGTGAACAGGCTGGGAATTCTCTCCGCTGGTCTGGGGGCTCTGCAGGGCCCAGAAGGGGGGGACCTGCTCCTGCAACCGCGGGGGAAATCCCTGTAAATCACAGGAGGAAATAAATCCCTGTAAATCACAGGAGGAAATAAATCCCTGTGCTGCCGCAGCAGAGGGACGGCAATGCCGGCGTTTGGGACTCTGAACCAGCTTCCCACCTACATTACATATATACAAATATATATATATATATATATCGACGTGTGTGGCTCGCTATTGCATCCCTTGTTCCAAGAGCCGGTTGGGCTCATGAAGGAGTTGAAGTGTCGGTGGAAGGAGCGACAGGAGGCGCCGAGCTCTGGGGGAACCCGGGAGTTGTGAGTGTGTGCGGAGGGAATTCGCATCCCGCCCTCACCAGCCGCATCCCGGAGCGTTTGCCCGGCACCAGCCTGGAGGAGATCAGGGGCAGGACCAGCCGCTCTGCGCCCCAAATCTGCTGTTTCACGGGGGTTGGGAGCGGCTGTAACAACAGCGTGAAACCAGCGCTGGGCAGGGCCGGGAGCTCCTGACATCACCGGCCTGACTCACACAGCCCCTTCTGGAGGGCAATGCCTTAAACCCAGGGATGGCGCCTGCTCTGCGCTGGGTGGGATTCTGGAGGATGGATGGATGGATTTCTACCCGAGCACACGAGTTTTGTGGAGTTTCTCCCAAGAGCAGAGCACAGACCTCACGCTCCCTCTTTTGGGTTTTTTTTTTCCACCCTAAAAAAACACCTGCGAAAGGGCTGCAAAACTTGTGCTCTGCGGGAGATACTTTAGAACAAAGGTGACCCAGCGAGGGACTGAATTCCCTGCGGGGTGCGAGCAGCTCCTGTTACACCCGGACCTGAGGGCTGGGAAATTTAAATATTTAAGTGTGTAAAAAAAAAAAAAAATAAAATCCGGGCTGGATTCAGTTGGGGTGAAGAGGTTTGGATCAGCGGAGGGATGGGCAGGGATATCACAGTTGGGTTGGCCTGCCCCGTGTCAGGTGGAGAAGGGAAGAACCTTCCAAGGCAATATGAAGTTTGATCCAGTTGTTTTAATGCTGGCTTGTTCTTGAGTGAGAAACCTAAACACTGGAGTGTGTGTGGGACCCATCTTTCCAAGAAGGGGGAAATGATGGAATGAGACTGAAGGCAGGTTTCGGTGTTACTGTTTCAAACGGGCGTTACAGCATTCCCAGAATCCCGGACTTTGCTGCTGCTCGCTCCTTCCCTCTCTATTTAATATTAAACCACACAGTCCCCGGGGGCTGTTGCTGGTGTGTGAGCACCCCCTGAGCGCCACCTTTGGGTGCAGAGGGACTTCTTGTGCTTCGTTGTGTTTGCCAAGAGCGGGATCATTCCCACAGCCTGGCTGGGATGAAGGGAATCTGTGTTTTGCTTGGGCAGACCCTTGAGTACACAAAATGTTTTTAGGGGACAGAGGGTGTAAACTCCCTGTGCGTGGTTTGTTCTTGCAGCAGGGGGGTCTCACAGTGTGACAGTTGTTGTCACCTGAGGAGGGACCAGACCATGGGCACACAAAGCTTTTCCCAAGGAACTGGGAATTCCCACGTGCCAGCCGGGTCTGCTCCTGCTAAAACAGGCAGGATTGTTTGTGATTTCATTTCCTCAAGCAGAGCACGTGGCTGGAGGGTCCCCCAGGATGACGGAGGGTCCCCCAGGATGACGGAGGGTCCCCTGGATGACGCAGAGCTCACGGGGTCCCCCATGGCCAGGTTGGTCCTGTGAGGTGGGAGCAGCAGGGACACGCAGGATTCCAGCTTCCCACACCTGCCCAGGAGCTCGGGAAGGAGGAGCTGGGCACGGTGCCGAGGCCAGGAGTGGGGGAAGGAGGAGCTGGGCCCGGTGCCCAGCGCGGAGCCAGCGGAGCCGCCGCGCCATGGCGGCCTGAGCCGCTCCCAGCACCTGCCATGGAGAGCAGCCCCCCGGCCGGGGCTGGCATGAGGTTCAGCGCCCAGCTGCAGGTGAGGGCACACCAGGGGCTCCCAAAATCCCAGGGCCCTTTCCCGACATCCCTCGTGCTCCGGTTCGTTGGAGCCAGGATCCCTCGGGGAAAAGGGGATTCCAGCTCGACCTGTTTGGGGGATGGTGCTGAGCTCAGTGGAGCAGGGAAAGAAAAGCGGGCTTTGGGAAAGTGGAAATTCCCCCCTGGCTGTGGGCTGTGGGTCTCCTGGGTGTCGGTGCTGCCGTCGCTCCCTGGGGTTTGGTTTCGGCTTAAACCGGGTTGGGACTGAAGGTAAACTCGGTGCAGTTGAGCTGTTTGCAGAGTGTGGGTCTGGGTTGTTTAGCAACAGCTCCAACTAAAGCTGGTCAGGTGTTAGAAGGGCTGATTTTAACAGGGAGCTGTGGGACTTCGTTAATTAACCGCTGCCTAATTGATGTGCTTGGAGCCCTGAGTGAGCTTAAGCTTTTGGTGGAGGTCTTGGGTCAGGGACTGGTGGGTTTGGGCTGTGCTTCCAGAGCTGTTCTGTGCCACAGGGCTGTTCCCAATGGGGGGTTTGGGTTAAAGCAGCACTTCCCAGCTCCCTGTGGGTGTCTGTGCCCGGCCTGGCTTTGGTGGCTGTTCCCTGGCAGCAGCGAAGGAGCTCCAGCACTGTGCTGCAGTCCCTACAGCGAGGGAAGGGTTTCCTTTGCCTCCAGCCCTGCTGCCCGGGGTGTACCAGGGCCGTGGGCACTGCCAGGAGTGGGGAGGAGATGCTCTGGCTGATACTGCTCAGCTGGAGCTCCTTGTTCCCAGCTGGCTCAGGGTGTCACTGGTGTGGGACATGGTCTTCCCTGCCCGCCTTGCTCTCCTGGCACAGGGTGGGGGTGTGCTCTGGTGAGTCCCTGTGCAGGGCTGAGGGCTCCAGCAGGTCCCTTCCCTGGCGCTGGATCAGTTTCCCCCCTGCATCTGTCCAAGGGGGATCTGATCCATCCAGGAGGATTTCCCTGCAGATGGTACCTGTCCTCCTGCCAGGAAACACCCTGAGGAGTTTGTCCCTCGTGGACTGACTGTTCCTGGACTTGGCCCCTTGTAAACGTGTCAGTGGATGATAATTGAGTGGTTTTGCCATGTCTGTGTGTCCTGCAGCAGTCCTTGGGCTGAGGAGGAGCTGCTTCTGTTCCTTGGGAAGGTGCAGAGTGTCTCTCTGGGGTAGTGACTGGTGGGTGAGCGGCTGCTCAGGCCAGTTTGGCTGCTGTTGGTGCCAAAGGCAAACGGGGATAAGGAAGACACAATGAAAAAAGAGCAGAGGCTGATTGAGAGTTCACCAGACCTTTGCTCAGCAAACAAAAGATCACTTTGTAAAACCCTTGAGGGAGCAACGAGAGTGTTTGGAGGGCCTGGCTGTGGGGAAGGGGTTGGAGCAGAGGTTCTGCCTGGAGAATGTGGCCTTTCCACCCAAAGGCCACTGGACTAGATGGGCAAATAACACTCTGTGATCTGCAGGCTGTGGGCTGGGTGCACCCAGCAGGGGTCGGTTTGCCAGGCAGAGGCTTTGCCCTGCCAGAGGTGCTGGTGTTTTCCTTGCTGTTGCCTCCAGACATTGGAAACCTGGGGGCCAGATCCACCTCAGAGCTGTAGGAGCTGGTGAAGAGCCCGAGTGGAGCGTCCTGGGGAGTGTGGAGCTTTGAGCTGGGTCTGGGGCACAGCTGCTTTGGTCCAGCTGCTGGAGGCACTTTTGTTTTCCAGACAGTGCTGTCTGTACCAGGAAAGGCGTACCAGGGATTTAAATAAGCTGTTTGTATCTGTGGTGTGTTTCTTTCTGCTCTTGGGACACCCGTGTGTTGTAAGGAGGAATTTCATGGCTCATAGCTATGAGGATCAGGGCTGTAACCTGCCTTCATCCCCCACCTCTCCACAAGGATTGCTGAGATTTAAGTGTAAAACTCTCTGCTGCCACAGACACACAGGAGTGTGGTGGCTTTTGCAGGGCTGCTGAGATGCAGGACCCAGCTGCAGTGATAAGCCAGACCTGTGCTGTCTCTGCAAACATTAACTTGAGTTTCTTCTGTAATAAACGCAAAGGAATTTGGTTTCTCGTATGACTCAGGGTGGTCACAAGACAAGTGCTGGGGAGGGCTGAGCTCAAAATTGGTGTGTGAAGTAGGTGTGTGTGACTTGTACCTTCTGCTATTGCACCTGCCCTCTGTGCTGGGAAGATACACGGTCTGGAGGACTCTGTCCTTGAGCTCTTGCCCCATATTCCCTGTTTGGTTCTGATGTCATCACTTTATAGCTCCATTGCCCTTAATCCAGGCCTGGAGATGAGAAATAACAATAACGCTGGCAAAGTTTCCTCCGAGCTTTTACTGCCCGTGGTGGGGCAACAGAGCCCAGATACACCTGATGGAGGCTTTGCTCTCGTGCTGCTTCCATGTGTTTGTTACCAGGAGCAAGAACAGAAGTGAGGAGATGATTCTTATCCGCTGGTTTTTTGCAGCAGGAATCGGGGCAGGAGCTGATCCACGAGTGGTGGAGCTGTACTCGGGCTCCTTAGGAGAAGTGAGTGGCTGCTGTGCACGCCCTGTGTGTCAGCAGCTTGTAGATTTGTTTCACTTTTTCTTGTGGGATTCATGGTTCCCCTCGTGCCTTGGCTCTCAGTGCGATCCAGGAAACACCAGGTTTGGGAAATGCAACTTCCTTGGCTCTTTTTGCCACACAAGCCCATCCTGCTGAGCTCCCAGCTGGGGTGTCCCCGACTCTGAGCCCCTGCCCTGAGCTGCTCGATGAGTCAACAAGTTTCATTCTTGTCATTTCTCGCACGATACCGGGTTTAGTTTTTATTGAACACCACCTGAGGCAGGTGTGGCTGCACAAGGGGAGGTGGGAATTGCCTCTTGGATACACAGGCTGGGATCTGCAGGGTGTAATTACCCTCGAGAGTGTAAATGTTTAGTCCGACGACTCTGCTTGTCTCACACCTCCCCAGGCCACCTCCAGCCTGGCATTTTCTGGGTTTCTTTGCTCGCCCATGTACATTGGTGGTGGACAGTGGGGTTTGGGCTGTGAGACTTGCCTTGGTTCCAGACCTGGTCCTGCCTTCTGTGCCCTGGGCAGCTTTGGCCCTGAGTGGTCCTGTGGCAGAATCTGGAGCTGGGAACCACCAAACAAGCCAGAAACCAGCCTCTGCTGGGAATGCTGCTCCCTGCTTTGAACACATCCCAGGAATCTTCACGCTCCATGGCACATCCCAGCCTCTCCATGATGCCCCTTTGCAGGAGGATCTCTCTGCTTGCCGGGGAGGTCTCCAGTGCAGAGCTGGCTGTGTGGCAGTTCCCACCATCCCCCTGTTCCTGCCGAGCTTCCTGCTGGCAGAATTAGTCACTTCTGCAGCTGGTTTGTCCAGTCTGGCAGAGCACAGTTAAAAATACACCGTGTGGCTCACGGAGGAGGAGTGGGAGGTCTGCCCTTCACAGGACTGAGCTCGGGCTCTGCACGGAGGGATTGTGTGCAAGTGCTCAGTAAATCTATCTGTGTGTGCTGCCTTCCCAAGTTTCCTCATGGAATCAGCACTCCAAGGGAAGCTGAGGCGCGGGAGAGCTGGGGCAGTGTCTGTCTGAGCCTTTCACTGGTGCCTTTCCTGCCACTGTGACCAGAACCCCCCTGTCCCTGCCGTGGCAGCGAGGGCTGAGCGAGGAGGAGCAGGAGGAAGTAACTGCTGCAGTGACTAAGACAGAGAGAATATCAAGGGAGGTTTTCCCTTAATAATGTTTATTGGAGCAGTTTCCTCGAGAAGGGCAAGAGAGTCAGACCTTGAGTCACTTTGGGCTGGAGACAGTTTCTGGAGGAGCCATGGACAAGGTGAGAGCAGGACATGTTCAGCTCTTCTCTGGGTTAGAGCTGGGAAATGTGCAGCGACCATTAACTAAAGGAGATTAATGTTTTGGTCGTTGTTTCCTTGGTTTAACTGTGATCTTTAAGCCTGGCTTACCTGTGATTCCGCCTGGTCTGTGCCCAGCTCAGAGGAAGCAGCTTGGTTTTGCCTGGAGCAGGAGTGGTGATGATGGGGGGGGTGGCTTTGGGCTTTGGGCTCAGACCAGACTGGTGCTGAGGTCAAACGGGTGTTTTTGGTGCTGAGTGTGGGCAGGGAGGATTCAGCCTCTTACTCAGAGGTCGGGACACGGGGCCTGCTCGGAGACTTTCCCGCAGGGCCTGATTCAGCATTCCACGAGTGCCTGGGGGATGCTTCAGATCCTCTGGGCAGGGGGAAGAGAAGTTTGCAGGAGTGGCTGGTGCTTGGCCAGGCTGTGCCCGAGAGCTGGTCAGGGCAGCTTCACACGAGTGTCAGCCTTGGCCGGGGAGCTCAGTGGCTTCCATAGGGATGGGATGGGAGAGGATTGAGAGCTGGAATGCAAAACATGGGGCAGGGAAGGAGGGGAACAGCTTTGGTATCTGCCTCTAATAGCTGGGTGACCTGTGACAGGTGACAGTGTCACTGTGCACCTTGTACAGGAGGACAAACAAAAATAACCTCTCCAGGAGTTGTTTCTCCTGCCATTTCTCTCGTGTTGTGGGTGTTGCTGCTGTCTCAGCTTCGGAGCAAGTGCAACCAGTCAAAGGTGTGCTGTAAACTCCCGGGTTTAACACCTTCCACCCTTTTTTTGTTCTGTTTTTTTCCCCAAAAAAGCAGAGAAATTGTCTAAGAAAAGATCAGATGGTGAGTTTTCCTGCCTAATTCCTTGGTCAGTGCTTGTGCTCTCTGTGTGTTTGCAGAGTGAGCTCTGGCTGCCTCCTGATTTAATCACACTGATGAGATTCCCCTCGAAGGGGATGTTAAAATACAGCCACAGGTTGTGCAGCCTGGCCCTGGACAGCAGCAGCTCCTGTTGCCACTGAGCCCTGGTTTTTTTATTGCCAGTTGGGTGAAACCGAAGCTTGGGAATTCTGCAGAGGGTCCTGTTGGAAAATAGGATTTTCCTTGTGGTCCCTCCTCCCTGGTCCCAGGAAATGTGGGGAAGCTGCTGCTGTGTGAACAGATATTTAATCCCCTGAGGGGGTTTTCTTGCCCCAGATGTTAACAGAGAAGTGAATACTTTGCTTTCTGCACCAGGAGCAATGTCTTGGATGTCTTGGAAGTCCTGGGCGGGCTCATGGGTGGGAGCAGCCTGATGGTGGGAGAAGGGAGGTGCCTCAAGATTTGTGGCCAATTTCTTCTCTTTCTGTGGTTTTGGGGGGATTTATTGCATGACTGGAAAACTGCTGGGAGCCAGATGGTGTGTCAAACTCCAGGTTAGTCTGGACTTGGATTGAAGAGGTTCTTGATTCAGGATGTCTGTCTGGATTTAAGCTTTATTTTGTGTTTTGTCTGTTTTGCAGTTTCCTTGGGTTGTGTTACTGAGCTTTTCCTGGGTGATCACAGAGGCCAAACAGGAATCAGGGCATTCCCTGTGGGATTGTCCTCTCGAGGCTCTGCTGGGTGTGTTTATTTAGGTGGTGGTTGGGTGTTGGGCATGGAAACAGTTCTTTCAGCCCAGCCTTAGGCAGTGAGTCTCATAAATGAGCTGCCAGATGGTGAACTCAGAGGATTCTGAGAGCAGGTGATGTGAGAAAACCAAGGTGGGTTGCTCTGGTCTTGGTGGCCTTCTGGTGTTTGCAGAGGATTAAAGTTCCAGTCCTTGACAAAAACTCGGTGCCTGATACTTCCCTTTCAGTTGTGAAGGGCCCCGGGCAAATACCAGAGGGAGGAGAGGCTGTGGAGGGGGGGAGGAGGGGACAGGAATTGGGTGAAGAAAAGGGCCAAAGGAGTGTGGTGGGGATGGTGCAGGTGGGAGCTGGGCCTTCCTGCCAGGAGGGGCTTGGGGAGGGCAGGATGAGGCAGCTCAGGAAGTGCCATGGGGATTCCTGGGGCTGCCCTGGAGCACAGAGGGCTCACAGGGTCCCTCTGTCAGCAGGATCCTCTTTGCTGGTTGTTTCTCAGACAATCCCAGACTGGTTCGGGTTGGAAGAGACCTTAAAACTCACCTCGTTCCACCTGCAGGGACACCTTCCACTCTCCCAGGTGCCTCCAGCCTGGCCTTGGACACTCCCAGGGATGGGGCAGCCACAGCTTCTCTGGGCACCCTGTGCCAGGCCCTCCCCACCCTCACAGGGAGGAATTCCTTCCCAAAATCCCACCTAACCCTGCCCTGTTTCAGTTTAAAGCCGTTCCCCCTTGTCCTATGAAGCCATAACTCCCTTGTCCCTGTTTTTCCTGACTTTTAGGGGCTTGTGACATTTGGACCAAATTAACCTGAGCTGTCAGAGCAGGTTTGTGTCAGCCCTGGCAGGGGGAGGACGGGCAGGGTCTGACCCGGGGTGATATTTTCAGGGGCAGTGCCATCCCTGCCGGAGCACAGGGATGTGTGTGACTGCCACAGATTTGTGCCAGTCAGCACTCTGTGGTGTCCCTGCTGTCGTCAGAGCCCAGGGAGCTGCTGGATGCCCAGTAAGGGGAAGACGGAAAGGTGAGGGATCCTCATGGAGTGGGCTGTTTGCAGCAGGCACAAAGCCCTTCCTACCTGAGGGAGGCACAGACTGAAAGCAGAAGATGAGAGGCCAGCTCTGCCCACACGGGTTTGCCAGCTCAGGGAGCAGAGGAGGTGCCAGGGTGGGTATGGATCCAGCCTGTGCCAAGGATGCTGCGTGGCAGCCTCTGGAAACATCTGGGGCTGCAGCTGTTCTGGCTCCTGCCGGGCTGGAGGTGCAGGTACAGGAGCAGGGAGAGGGGGGAGGGAGGGAACCAAAAGTGGGACAGAGTGAAACCAAGGGCACTGAGGGGTTCACAGCTTCCTCTTCCTCAGCCAGCCCAGCCTGGGCTGGTGGTGGCAGCAAGGCCTGTGTGCTGTGGGTCTCATTCCTCCTTGGGATCTGCTCTTCCATGTCTTGTCCCTAGAATGTGGCTGCTCCTGGGCTGTGGGGTTGCCCTGTGTGTTCACCTCAGCTTTGTGGGGTTATTGCGTTCAGTGGGTGTTTGTGCTGAGCGGGACATTCCAAGCAGGAGCACGGGAGTGCTGTTGGCCCAGGAGAACTCACAGAGAGCTCAGAAAACATAAAGGGAGGAAGTGGCTGGATTTCCTCTTTTAGAGAAATGCTGTTTATAGCCTGCTGTGCCCCACGAGCTGCAGTGACACACCTGCCACACAGCGAGGGGGGGGATTTGTCTCTGCAGTTTCATCTGCTGGCCAGGCACATCTTGGAGGTGGTGGGTTTGTCACCTGCCATGGTCACAGGGGGGTGTGTGGCCTTGCCCCTGGGTTTGCTTGGGCTCGTAACCTTGTGTTAAGCCCAAGAGGGAATTAGATGTGTGAAGAAAATCAAAGGAGGAACCTTGAGGGCGCCGTGGGGTGGCTGTGGATACACCAACACTGAGGTTTGCCCGTGGTGCTTTCCCATGTCCCCGGACCTGCTCCAGGCTGTCTGTGGTTGGAATTCCCCAAACCAGGCTTTGGCAACAGCCTTCCCACCTGTCCTGCCTTCTCTCCTCTCCCAGGACATGAACCACCTGGATGAAGGGGTGGAATTCCTCCCTGCCATGAACTCCAAGAAGGTGGAGAAGCGTGGCCCCAAGCGCAGCGTGGTCATCACCAGCCTGGTCGTGCTCTTCCTGCTCGTCTCCCTCATCACTGGCCTCCTGGTGTGGCACTTCAAATGTGAGTGTGACGTCTGGAGGGTGATTCCTCGGGAACGTGTCCATCCACGGGGAAAAGCCTTTGTTCCCCGGTGTGGCTCACGTGTGCCCTCTCAAGCCTGGGGACACCGGTGCCACCCTGCTGGTGCCAGCCCTCAGTGCCCTTCCTGACCCTGAACTCTTCCCTTGCAGACAGGAACGCGCCCGTCAGGAAGGTTTTCAACGGCCACTTGCGGGTTCTGAACTGGGAGTTCCTGGATGCCTACGAGAACTCCAGCTCTCCTGAGTTCAGCGTGTTGGCCAAGAAGGTGAAGAGCACGGTAAGAGGCTTCTTCCATCCCTCCTCCAGCCAGAGGAAGATTTCCTCTTGCCCTGTGGCCACGGGGGTATTTTGTGGAAGATTTCTTGGAGCTTCCTGGCTCCTCTCAGCTCTCCCTGCTCCCCGTGACACACTGGATGGGTGCAGGGACCTGCTTTGGGCCAGGGGCTGGCATCCCAGCTCCAGCCTGGTGCCATAGGAGCTGCCAGGACACGTCCCAGGGCCAGTGGATGAGTCAGGGCTGGGAGCTGAGGCAGGAGGGTGTCTGCCCTCTCTGCTGAAGCCGTGGCTGGTCTTGGCTCTCCCCTCAGACTCGGGGGTTGGTTGTGCTTCCCCGGGGAAGAGGAGGGAGAGCTGAGGCAGGGCAGGCTGTGCTGTGCAGGTCTGGGCTCCTCTGGGACTCTGAACTCTCCTTCTTCCTCTCTTTGGCTCAGCAGGTTCCTGCAGCCAGGGATGCCGGGTATGTGCCCTGATTTTCCATCCTGGTCTTGAATCTCTCTCTGTCTGTAGCTTTTGCCTCCTCCTCACTTCCAGACGTGCTGAACCCCTCTCTTTAACCCTTTCAGGTGGAGGAGATCTACAGCAATCACGCCGATATTGGCCCTTACCACAAAGAGACTGTGATCACTGCCTTCAGGTGAGTGTTAGGCCCTGCCTGAGCTGGCTCTGGGAGAGGAGGAAGGCAATGCTGGGAATGTCACACGGCCATTTTACTCTCCTTCCTGGCATGATGGAGGTACCTCAGGAGTCACCCTGGGGAACACAGGGAAGGGTGAAAAGCGCCCTGAAAATGTGCCTTGTTTGCTGCCAGATGTCTTGGGAACTCCAAGGTGTGCAGGGAACTGCAGTGGTTGGCACTTGGCAGCTTTTAGAGGAGAACTCCCTGGGCTGGCAAGGCCTTTGCAGGGCACGGTTGGCATAACTTGCCCTTGAGACTCCCCATTCCCCGTGGCCAGGCTCCAAAAATGCCCCTCAAGTAGTCAGGCTCCTTCCCTTGGTGGCACCTGGGCCCTCCAGTGCGTGCCCCTGCCCTCACCACCCCGCCGTTGCCCTCCCCACAGCGAAGGCAGCGTCATTGCCTACTACTGGTCGGAATTCCTTGTCCCCAAGTACCGGGAGCAGAGCCTGGACAGGGCCATGGCCGACAAGCAGAGCCTGGTGCAGAGGTGGAACCCCCGCCTGCGGAACCCCGTGCTGAAGGTGGAGTCGGTCATCGCATTCCGTGAGTGTGGAGTCCCGGCGGGATGTGGGGATGTGTCACTGGAGGGGGAAGGTGCTGCTCACAGCCCTGTCCTTGAGGGGCTTCAGACGACCCTCAGGGTGGCTGTGAGCATCTGGATTTCCCAGCGTGGCTTCATGAGATGAGTCTCTGCCTCGAAGAGTTTTCCCTCTGCAGAGGCACGATCTAGAAGGGGATGTTAAAATGCATCAGCCACAGGTTGTGCAGCCTGGCCCTGGACAGCAGCAGCTCCTGTTGCAACTGAGCCCTGGTTTTTTTATTGCCAGTTGGGTGAAACTGAAGCTTGGGAATTCTGCAGAGGGTCCTATTGGAAAATAGGATTTTCCTTGTGGTCCCTCCTCACTGGTCCCAGGAAATGTGGGGAAGCTGCTGCTGTGTGAACAGATATTTAATCCCCTGAGGGGGTTTTCTTGCCCCAGATGTTAACAGAGAAGTGAATACTTTGCTTTCTGCACCAGGAGCAATGTCTTGGAAGTCCTGGGAAGGCTCATGGGTGGGAGCAGCCTGATGGTGGGAGAGGGGAGGTGCCTGCAAGATTTGTGGCCAATTTCTTCTCTTTCTGTGGTTTTGGGGGGATTTATTGCGTGACTGGAAAGTTGGGATGTACAGACTGGGGGAGGCTGCACAGACCCACTCCCCTTCATGGAATGCTGTGTGCTCCCTGAGTGGGGATGGGCAGGGCTGAATCCTCCCTCTGCCGAGGGAAGATTTGATCCCCAGCTCCCAGGAGCCAGGCAGGAGCAGCCTCTCCTGGCCAGCCTGCAGGGACAGACCCCACAAGCATGGCCAGAGCAATGCAGGTCTCGGGGCTAAGCTCAGCCTGCTGCCCAGGGATTTTCCATAGCCCAGAGGATGACCCCAGCTCTGTTTTCTCCTGCAGCTGTGGACCCCAGCATGGCTCACTCTGCCCGGGACAGTAAGTACAGCTCTTCACTCTCTGTGCCCTCTGTGGGGTGGTGATTTCCTAAGCAGGATGGGGAAGGGTCTGGAGAGATGTGCTCTCCTTGGTGTGCTCCTGGGAGCTGCTTTGGGGCTGGACAGACTGTGGCACAACAGTTACCCAGCAGGAGAGTTCCCTGCAAGAGCCATCTGCAGGCAGAGGGGGAATTACTCTCTGCATCCCAGGGAAAGGCAGGGCAGACCCTCCTTGTGTCGTGGCTTTAAGCCCAGCTGCAACCACCATTCTCCCTCTGAATCCAAACCACAGCCACTGAGAAGGAGTGAGCTGTCCCCTGCTGGGACCAGGACACCTTGCTAACTGTTCCCTGCTCTCTGGGCAGACAGCTGCATGTTCTCCCTCCACGCCAAGGAAGGGCAGGTCACCAGTTTCACCACGCCAGGCTTCCCCAACAGCCCCTACCCCAACAATGCCCTCTGCTACTGGGCACTGAGGGCAGACGCCACCTCCAGGATCAGCCTCACCTTCAGGACCCTGGAGCTGGAGCCCTGCAGAGATGACAGTGACTACATCAAGGTCTACAACTCCCTGAGCCCCGTGGAGCCCCACACCATGGTCAGGTCAGTGTCCGCGGGAGGTTCCTGGACAGACTGACACGTCCTGCTGGGACCTGAGCTGCTGTCCCTGCTCACAGCTCGCCCTTGTGCCGCTGCCACCTCATGGATTCCTCCTTTGCTCCCCAGGCTTTGTGGGAATTACGCCCCGTCCTACAACCTGACCTTCCTGTCCTCCCAGAACGTCATGCTCATCGCCTTGGTCACCAACAAGGAGGGGCGATTCCCCGGCTTTAAGGCTGAGTTCTTCCAGCTCCCGAAGATGAAAGGTGAGCAGAGACCTTGGCGTGTGCTGTGGCAGCTGGACCAGGTGGTGGCTGTGGTCAGTTTGTCAGGGATGTTTCCAGGGCTGAAGCAGGTCACAGCTTGCCATGCCCACGGTGCCACTGCAGTGATGGCCCCTGAGGAGGCCAAAATAACAATTCTCTTGGATTAGACAGGCAGGTTGATGTATGCAGGAGGCACCTAATTGACCTGCTGGGTTCTCTCAAGCCTTGGAGCAGAGCTGGTTTCTCCAGAGAGACACTGTTGCCTCTGCCTCCCTGCCTGGGGTGACGGCCAGCTGAGCCCTGGGAAAGCCACACCTCGGAGTCTCTGACCTGTTTTCATCTTCTGCTTGTCTTTAGCCTGTGGTGGGACCCTGAAGGGAGAGAGAGGCACCTTCACGACTCCCTATTACCCGGCACACTACCCCCCGGACACGGACTGTGTCTGGAACATTGAGGTGAGAGGGGCCCTCCCTTCCCCTTAATTAGGGGGCCTAATGACCCCGGTTGTGCAGGACAGGGTGCAAGGGAGCTCACAGCAGCTGCTGCCCAGAGGCTCAGAGTCTGGACTGGCTGAGGGAGGTGTTTGGAGCTGGGGGCAGAGGGAAAAGGGGCTGTGAATGGCCTGAACCCCACGTGACAGTATAGCACCCCCAAAAACCCTGTAGCTTCATGCAAAAAGCTTTGAGACAGGCTTTGGGACAGGCCAGTCACTGGCTGGTGACCAGAGGTCACCCCCTGTGTGTGTTCCCTTGGGGATCCTGGGGTGACTCACACTGGTTTTTATGGAGGTGTTTCTTTTCCTTCTGAAGAACAGACTTCTTCCCATGTCCAGTTACCCTCTGGCCTCTTCCCATGAAGCTTATTCCCTTTTCCTTGCTCCAGAAAACAGCATCCCACCCACTCTGCTCTCCTTTTGCAGGTCCCCTCAGTGAAGAACGTGAAGGTTCGTTTCAACATGTTCTTCGTGCTGGAGCCCGGGATCCCCGTCAGCTCCTGCACCAAGGACTATGTGCAGATCAACAGCACGAGGTGGGTGTTTGTGTTTCATTTAGTGACACAGAACCCTGAGCTTTCCTTAAACCTGCTGGGGGAACAGCTCCTTGGGCTGGGATGAGGCAGGAGGGGGCTGGGATCTGCCCTGGGGTGAGGGGGGAGCTCCAGGCTTTGGGATGGGGCCTTGGGTTTGTTGCGTGCTGCAGCTGAACCCCCTCAAACTGTGCAAAAGGCAGAACCATCTGGGGTGGTTCTGCCAAATCTCTGTTCTCAGGGCAGTTGTGCTGTGTCCTGTGATGCATCTCCTGAAGTGGTGGCTGTGTGCTCTTACACAGCCTCATGTAACCTGGGCCAGACAACTTTGTACCTCCCAGGGGTGGGATTAGTCCTGTTCCACAGTGTTTTGGGTGAAGGAGCTGTCCCTGCCACAGAGAGAGGCTTTCAGAGTCAGCACCGGTGCCATGATCCCACCTGCCCCTGGTGGGATGGGACCCTGCACAAATGCAGCGTATCTGAGATCAGGCACACCCCTGGGGCAGGCAGGAATGTGGAAGAACTTGTTCCCAGTCATTCCTAAGGTGACAAGTTGGTGTTTGCGACTGTCCCAAACCTTCTGCCAGCGGCAGCAGAACTGGGGCCTCGAGGCCCAGCAGTTTGTGCTGGGATCAGACCTGCTCCTGCTCTCCTGCTCATGGCACGGGAGGGGATGTGCCAGAGGGAGGTCAGGGGTGGAAGGAAGTTTACCACAGCCCTTGATTCCCATTTGCCCTGTCCCTGCAGGTACTGTGGGGAGCGCTCCCAGTTTGTGGTGGCCAGTCCCACCAACAGAATCCAGGTGCGGTTCCACTCGGACCAGTCCTACACGGACACGGGTTTCTCTGCAGAGTTCCTGTCCTACGACTCCAGTGACCGTGAGTTGGAGCCCTGGGGGTGGGGGAGAACGATTTCCCTGGGGTCTGGAGCTGTCTCTCCTCTGTGTTTCCCTGTAACCCGGGAGTAGCAGGAGACAGCAGCATGTCCTATTTCCCTGCATCCTCCCTGTGTTCCTGCTGTGCCCTGCTGTGAGCAGGCACAGGGAACGCTGGCTGCTTTGGGGCAGGGATGCACAGGGAATGCTGGAGGCCTCACATGTGGGTTTCCCCCCCCCCACCTCAGCCTGTCCTGGCAAGTTCACCTGCAACACGGGCCGCTGCATCGACCGGAGCATGCGCTGTGACGGGTGGCTGGACTGTGTGGATGGCAGCGACGAGAGATCCTGCAGTAAGTCCTGCCTTGGTTTCCCTTTGGCATGGCATGGGAAGGGGGATGATGCCCCGAAGTGGCTGTTCTGGGGGTGTTTGTTCTGGGTAATGTGCCTCAGAGATGACTGGAACTGGCACTGCCGCCTTCCTCTGGGCTGCAGTGAGAGGCACTTGCTGTGGGATCCATTTGGGATCCTTTCCCAGCCAGGAGCTGTGCATTCCTGCCAGTCCAGCCCTCTCCCAGTGGGATCTCCCTGCCTTTCCAGTCCCTTCCAGCTGGGAGTGTGTTTTCCTGTGTAATCCTCCTGGTTCTGTTCCCCATCCAGGCAGGTTTTACAGAGAAAATCCCTTAAATCCGTGGGATACACGGGAGTTGTTTCTTGCATGCAACAAACTCTTGGGTTAGCAGAGCTGTCCTGTAGTTAATGTTACTGTCCAGTGCAGTTCACTAGAGAGGATGGAATCCCCTGGTTTGGGATCTCACTCCCAGGGAAAGGGCAGTTTCTGAGGAGGAGAACTGCCCGTGATCTGGATTTCTCAGGTGCTTGTAGCAATTGCTTGTAGCAATTGCTTTGCCTCAGTTGTGTCCTGGGGCTGTGCTGATGGGCTCTCAGCTTCAGCCTTCCCTGGCCTCAGGACAGCTCCAAAGGGGTTTGTCCTCCAGAGCAATGGGAATTGGCCACTGGAAGGGGCTGCCCAGGAAGGTGTTGGGAGTCCCCATCCCTGGAGGTATCTGAGGAACAGCTGGATGTGGCACTCAGTGCTCTGGGCTGGGTGACAAGGTGGTGATCGGTCAAGGGTTGGACTTGATGATCTTGGAGGTCTTTTCCAGCCTTAATGACTGTGTGGGTCTCCCCTTCCCCAGCCTGTACTGAGCAGCAGTTCAGGTGCCAGAATGGCTGGTGCAAGCCCAAGTTCTGGCTCTGTGACAATGTGGACGACTGTGGTGACAACAGCGACGAGCTGCAGTGCAGTGAGTGACCCACCGTGGGCTGGGAGGGCTGAGGGACAGGGGCTGTGGAGGCTCGTGGGCTGCAGGGAGGCAAGTGCTGTGCTGGAAATGAGCAGGAAAGACCCCCAAAATTCTAGCCAGGCACAGGGGGTGGCAAGGGCTCAGCTTCCCTGAGCCCCCAGTGAGAGCCTGGGGGAAATGAGGATGGGCAGAGGTGTAGGAAAAGTGGGGTCTGGTGAGAGAAAGGGCTGAGTGTTGCTGTGCAGTTGGAGAAGAGGTTGGAGACCGGGATGTTGGAGCTGCAGAGGCTTTGCTTGGGGAGGGGGGCACAGCCATGTGTGGAGGGGCTGCAGGACTCCTGCCCTGCCCTCAGGAGCTGCTCTCTCTGTCCCCAGGCTGTGCAGCCGACAGCTTCAAGTGTGGCAATGGGAAGTGTGTCCCTGGCACACTTCAATGTGATGGGAAGGATGACTGTGAGGACGGGAGCGACGAGGGCAGCTGCAGCAAAGGTGAGGGTGGATCTCCTGGTGGCTGGGCATCCTGGCCTGTGTTTTGTTGGGGGGGTGGCATGTCCTGGGGGTGGAGGGAGGAGGTGAAGGGTAGTGTGGCCATCTCAGAGCCAGGGCTGACCGTGTCTCTGTGCCCTGGCTGCAGCAGGTCCGACCACAGTGCCCTGCAAGAACTACACGTACAAGTGCCGCAGCGGGAGCTGCATCAGCAAACAGAACCCGGAGTGCGACGGGGAGCAGGACTGTGAGGACAACTCCGACGAGGCCAACTGCAGTGAGTGCCGTGGGAATGGGGGGCACACGGTGTTCTGGGCTGGGCCTCTTAGGGAAACACCCCAGTGGGGCAGAGAGAGCCCTGGGTGTTGCAGTGTGGTGGCTAAGCCGTGTTCTGTAGCAGCTCGGGGAGTGTCTGTGTTCAAGAGGGGTAACATGGGTTTGTGTGCCCATTTATGGACTCATGAAGGAAATATTTTAGCTGATTTAGTATCAGCCCTCCCTGACATTGTCCTTCCCCTCCCCAGACTGTGGGATCCGCTCCTACGTCAGGAAGTCTCGGATCGTCGGTGGGCAGAACTCGGACGTGGGAGAGTGGCCGTGGCAGGTCAGCCTGCACGCCCGGGGCCAGGGCCACATCTGCGGGGCCTCGCTGGTCTCAGAGAGGTGGCTGGTGTCAGCAGCTCACTGCTTCCTGCCTCTGCAGGGCATCAGGTACAGCCCAGCTCCAGCCCTCTGTTTTCCAGGAATTTGATTGGGGGGAAAAAAATTTGAGAGTCTGTTCTCAAGGGAACTGAAAGAATCATAAATCATAAAAGATGCTGAGTTGGAAGGGACCCATCAGGATCATCAAGGAGGAACCCCAAAGGAGGGTGGAGCCAGGTGGGGGTCGGTCTCTTCTTGCAGGCAACCAATAGGCACAGAGGGTACAGTCTTAAGCTGTGCCAGGGGAAGTTTAGGCTGGACATGAGGAAAAAACTCTTCACAGAGTGGTTGGCCATTGGGATGGGCTGCCCAGGAACGTGGTGGAGTCACTGTCCCGGGTGGTGTTTTTAAAAAAAGGACTGGATGTGCCATGGTTTAGTTGCTGAGGTGGTGTTGGGTCTCAAAAGTCTTTTCCAGCCCCGTTGATTCTGTGGATCTGTGACACTGTTGTGAGCCGTGGCCTCACTGTGTGGTGCCCCTGCAGGTACTCAGACCCCAGCCTGTGGACGGCCTATCTGGGCCTGACCGACCAAGGCAACCTCAACGGCCCCAACGTGCAGGCCCTGAAGGTCAAACGCATCATCTCCCACCCCAACTTCAACGACTACACCTACGACTACGACATCGCTGTGGTGGAGCTGCAGAGCCCGGCCACCTTCTCCACCGTGGTGCAGCCCATCTGCCTGCCTGACACCACCCACAACTTCCCCGTGGGCAAGGAGCTGTGGGTGACCGGCTGGGGAGCGACCACCGAAGGAGGTGAGCGCAGAAGCGGGGATTTGGGGGATGTGTTGGTGGGGTTTGTGCTGTTTTTTCCAGAGAAACTGTGGCTGCCCCAGCCCTGGTGGTGTTTGGGGCCTGGTTGGATGGGGTTTGGAGCCTGGTCCAGTGGAAGGTCACAGAATTCCAGAATGTGCTGAGCTGGAAGGGACCCACCTGGATCCTGGAGTCCAACCCTCAGCCCTGCACAGCAACATCCCCAAGAGTCCCCCCCTGTCCCCAGAGGATCATCCCAACCCTCCTGCAGCTCTGGCAGCCTTGGGGCTGTGCCCACTGCCCTGGGGAGCCTGGGCACTGCCCAACCACCCTCTGGGGGAAGAAGAGCAACCTTGTCCTGAGATCCAACCTGCCCCTGCCCTGACCCAACTCCAGCCATTCCCTGGCTCCTGTCCCTGGTGCCCCCAAAGCAGAGATCAGGGCCTTCCCTTCCTCATGAAGTTGCAGGAGGTGTCCCGTTCTGGGATTTTATGCTTTTTGTGTTTCTCAAGGGGAAAAACTGCTTAAAACCCCCCCTGTGGATTTTTACTCATCCTCACAGGCACCGGAGCCTCCATCCTGCAGAAGGCAGAGATCAGGCTCATCAACCAGACTGTGTGTAACCAGCTCCTGACAGACCAGCTGACCCCCCGGATGATGTGTGTGGGGATCCTGACCGGAGGGGTGGACGCCTGTCAGGTAGGGGAGCACCTTTTACTGCTCTTTGTTTATCAGTGAGGGAGACAGGCCCCTTTGCTCAGCCCTTCCACTCCTGGTGACACTTACAACTGACACCAAAGCCACGTGAATCCTCCTGGATTCAGCCAACAGAAGGATTGGCATGGGCACCAGCAGGAAGTTGTGGTGACACAGGATTTAGGCTCAAAACCATCTCACCAGGTAGGAGATACAATCCTCCTCCAGCTTCTGGCTGTTACCCTTCGTTAGCCAGGCTGCTGGATGTTATAGCTCTGTGTTCTGGCCCTCTAGCTCTTATTTTTCTACTTAAATACTTATTTCAGATAATGGCCAAAAAAATATTGTACTGACAGCTGCCTTAGACTTGTGTTTCAGAGAATGGCCAAAAAATCATGCTGAGAGCTGACTTAGAACTGGTTCTGAGATGTGGAGTTGCTGCTGGATTGGGTTTTTTGCTCATTTTTTGCACTTGACTGAGGTGTGATCATCACTGAGGGTGATGGAGTGATGCTCACGCTCCCGTGTTTGTGTGCAGGGAGACTCTGGAGGGCCCCTGGTCAGCGTGGAGCCCAGCAGTCGCATGTTCCTGGCTGGAGTGGTGAGCTGGGGGGATGGCTGTGCCCAGAGGAACAAGCCTGGCGTGTACAGCCGCCTCACCAGCCTGAGGGACTGGATCCAGCAGCACACAGGCCTCTAGGGATGGCTGGATTCCCACCTGGACACCTCTTGGCCAGCGCTGGCTGGAGCCACTGGGCAGTGCCAGCCCTGCAGAGCCTCTACTGTGAACTTCAACCCTCCCTCTACCTCGCTGGGAGCACCACGTGCAGCCAGAGCTGATGGTTTGGGTCAGCCCTTAGTCTTCCCAACTTAGAACTCCAGGTTTGGTGAAGTTTTTCCCTTGGTGGGGAAGCGAGTGCAGCTCCCATGAACGACCTGAATGAACCAGAGTTCAGGATTACATAGAAACTTAATAATAATAAAAAAAAATCAAATTAAAAAAAAAGAAAAAAGACAAACATTTTGCATTTAAACACAAACTTCATTGGACAGGTTTATGCTTTCAGAATCTATTCTGTTTTCAAACAGTCATCCACACCCCTTTCTCTGTTGGTCAGTCTGGGGGGAGAATGAGAGAGCTGGTCATGGGAATTTTGGGGGATCCTCTTTGGGATCTCTCCTTTGTTGTCCCTCTCCCCTCTCTCTGACTCTGCTGCTGGGCTGGCTGAGTCCTGAAAGAGAGAAACACAATCACTGTGCCCAGAGCTCAGAGTCCATCCCTCACCCCGGGGATGGCACAGGAAGAGCTGCTCACACAGATGGAGAGCCCAGGGCCTTGGCATCACCTCACTGGACCCTAAACCCAGGCTGGAATTGTGGAGACGAGCACAAGGGCTGCACTGAACCCTTCCTGGAGTGCTCTCTGCAAGGACCACAGGGCTCAGCCTTACACCCACCCTACACTTTTGTAAAGAACAATGTGATGTGTGAATGTGCTGATTTCCTTCCTTTCTCCTGTGGAGCCCATTCCTTGCCCCAGCAGAGCACACTCCTCTGGAGTTCATCCCTTCCTTACCTGTAAATACACTGTTTTGTAAAACCCTCTGAAGGGAGATGCTCCAATAAACTGGGATATTTTCTAATGCTGTGCCTGTGTGGTTCTTCCTCAGCTGCTGTGCAAGTGTTTCTGAGTCACAAACCTGCAGCACAGACCCCCAGGGCTCAGGGGGGAGCAGAGCTGCTCCAAGGAAAACCCTGGAGTACTGCACAGCTCCAGAGAATCCAGGGAGAAAACCCCACAAAACCCAGGTGACAGGAGGCTGGTCTGTGCCTCAGCCCTCTCTGCAGGGAAGAGTTAAAGAATATTTTTATATCTGTGCTTACATGATGCTGCAGCAGCATAAAAAGTGTTTCCTGTGGTCACTCTCCTGCCCAGGGAGCAGCAGCCTGTGGCCCTCAGCTACCACGGCTAATAAAGCACAAATGGTTCCATTCCAGGGTCCCAGTTTGCAGGGAGCCATCCCAGACACTGGATGATGATGCCCAGAAGGGGCCTGGGATAACAGGGGGCAGAGGGAGCAGGTGCTGAGCACAGGATCCAGTGTCTACTCACCTTCTGTGCCCGCATGGGGGTTTGGGCTCCTTCCTCCCACTGCTGTGGCCTCACAGGGTCAATCCTCCTGGAGGGAACGATTCCAAGCCTTGTTTGGCATCACCTGGGGCACAAGCAGAGATAACCCCCCCCGTGTTTGTTCTTGGCATCACAATATTTCTGCTGTGCAGAGGAAGGGCCTGTCACCCCACCCCACCCCCAGACATTCCACAGCACTTCCCTGTGTCCAGGTCACAGTGACAGTCTGGTTATCCCGCTCCTCCACAGCTCCTTGTGCTCCTGGAAAAAGGCAACAGTGATGGCCATGAATAAAAATACTGTTGGAACCAAGGCACAAATAAACAACAAGGGCTGTGCCTGACTGGTTTCATAGCAGCAGCTGCCCCTCTGTCATCCCACATTTCTCCTTCCATCCTCGGGCTTGGTGGTGTGCAGGAATGGCTGCACCTCTATAGCACCCCACTGGAGAGGAGAAGGGAATCCCAAAAACCCTCTGGTAGAGCCAGAGATCCGCAGGGTGTGGGGAGGGGCAGGTCCTGCTGCTCCCCAGCATCCCATGGGAACAGACAATTTCCCCTCGCACCTCCCAGGAGACACAAACATCCCACCTTGCCCCCATCAGGACTATGGGAGAGCTCAGTTCCTGCTCCTACAACAACCAGGCCCTCAGAGGGATTATAAACACGTAAATAATTCAAGAAATACAGAGAGACCCCGGGTCCCCGAGCTCCAACCCCACTAGATGTCCCTCTCGGCCAAGGCACCAGAGCTCTGGAGCAGCAGCACCGGGAAGGAACAGGCTGCGAGTCCCAGAGTCCAGAGAGGAGGGTGCCAAGAAAGAAAGAATGAGTGGACAGGGAAGGGAAACAAGTGTAGGCAGGATGGAGAGCTGAGCCAGGCGGGTCAGAGCAGCTGGCCCTGCCTGCGAGGTGCCTGAGTGAGGTTCCTGGGGGAGCAGCAGCTCTGAATCAGCCTGGAAAATCCCATCCCTCACTTGAAGGTCCCAGAGATCACTGAGAGCCGCTGGAGTTCCACTCTGCCATCAGCAGCTCTCAGGCTCAGGCACCAGAGAAAACCCCTGCACTTGTTCCGTGTTAAAAGAAACCCCTTGTCAGACCCCCAAATCTGAGTCGATGCGGCACATTCCTGACACCACAGGGTTTCAGCATCACAAACTCAGCCCCCTCGCCTTGTGCTCAGAGCAAAATACCACCAAACGGGCTGGGAAACGAGAGATCCATCAGATGTGGCAGTGCCAGGGGTTGGTGTCATCTGGCAGCAGCTCAGGGCACTCAAAGGACGAGGGGCTGACCTGTCTCGTTGTTCTGGTTGTGTTAGAAACTGCGAGAAAAGTAAAGAGATCAGGGAGCCCAGCACAGTCCCTGGGGGCAACCCCTCACCCCAGGGAGTCAACACAGACAGCAGGGACAGGGAAGAGCAGCTCAGAGGGGTTTGTGCTGCTGGGGATGCCAGGGAGGGAAGGAAAAGGTGCATCCCCTGGAAGTGAACCCGGGCAGGGCTGCCTGGAGGGCAGCACCCCACTGGGACTTAGAGGAGACAAGCCACGAGGGGCTGCAGGAGGAATTACAGTCCCACAGGACTGCTTGGAAGGCTTTCACAGCACCTGGCTGCCCCCATGGACCCCGGGACCCCATCTCTGCACCCTGGGCCCCACAGACCATCCTGCTCCACGTCCCTTCTCTTTTGGATGCCCCAGGCTGCTCTGGGCAGGTTCACACCCAAAGTCTTGGCTGCTTGAAAAGTCCAGTTGGCCTTAAAGAGGGTTGGATTTCCTTCTGCCTGTGCAGTGCCCACTTCCCTGCCTCCTGCCCTCACCAGTGAGTCCCTGGCTCCTGAACTCCTGGCTGGTCCTTCACCAGCAGATATTTGTGCTCAGCAAACCTGCCCCCACTTCCATCCTGGATCGTATCCTTCCCCACATCCATTACCTGGCAGGGTTTGTGGAGTCCTCACTTCCTAACCCAGTGTTATGGTTTAGGGGGTTTTNTCAGGGTCTGTGGAGTCCTCACTTCCTAACCCAGCATGTGCCCAGCCAAGCCAGCGGGATGGGGAGCCTCAGTGTTGCCTGAGAAGTCCTAAAGAGGGGGAAATAAACTCCCTCCACAGGCATTTTGGGACTCGTCTTACCTGGGAGACAAGAGCCTTTCACACAGACCCTGTGCCTGCTCACCAGTACAACACTAGCTCACACCAGTAACACCCTGTCCTGCTGCTTATGGGCTCAGAAAAAAAGCAAATAAATATAAAAAAACCCCCAAACTGGCTGCACAGTACCCAACGTCCCTCACAAAGCAGCAGGCTGAGGTCCTCTCCTCCTTCCTCCAAACCATTTTAGGGCTTGCCAGCGAGCCAGCAGCAAGTTATCTCTGCCCTATAAATCACCAGGGGTGTTGCTGCTCTGCAATCCCGTCTGTGCCAGCAGGAGAATCACTTCACATGCCACTGCCTGCTGCTGATTTGTGTCCCACACAGATCCCCCCCAGCTTTGCTGATGGGGAGGTGGGTTAAAAAAAAAAATCAGGCAAAGTTTAAAGCCAGCCCAGCAGCCAGGCCTGTAAGTGGATTGTCCCTGTCACATCCTTCAGCAGCAGTGATCTCAGTCCACCAGGCTGACTCTATACTTCTCAGTTACTCAAATTCTTATCTTATCAGGGCTCATGAAATGCTCAGTGTCTCAGCCTTGCCGGGTTTCTCTGCCCAGTGACTCCAGTTTCGGTTGTGCTGCTAAACTGGGGCTCTAAAGCCTGTGAAGGGCAGGGTCCCCCCAGTCCCAGGGCCTGGAGTCACTGGGTGAACTGGCTCCTGTCTCCTGAGAGCAGCAGCATCCCCCCAGTATCCAGAGGGAAACACCTTGTGTGCCCTGCAGCCCTCGGGAGACATCGAGTGACAGCCCGGACAGCCCCGGCAGCTGCCGCAGTTCCTGGAAAGCGCCCGATGCAGCCCTGGCAGCAGCTGCTGCTGACAGACACCTCCGGGCACACCCGGGCTCAGAGGGCAAAGCAGGACTCCAGTGGGCTGGGGGAAGGGGCTGGCCAGGTTTGGGGGCACAGCAGGGAAGCTCCAGTTTTGGGGAGCAGTTTCCCAGCAGCTCCCACCTGACACGGAGCAGACAAGAGCTCACACCTCATCCCGCACCTCCCCAGGGCTCGGGGGCAGGGCCGGGAGTGGCAGCAGCCCTGTCACCCCCGGGGGATGAGGCAGCTCCCGCCATCAGCTCCCTCCTCCCTGTGCCGGGAGAGCAGCCATGGGTTTCTCCAGGGAGACTGGAGCCCCTCGCTGCACACCAGTGACCCCGGCACTGGGAACGCTCAGTCAGTACCAGTTGTGAAGCAGACACAGCCGGGCTCAAGCCCATGCACAACCTGACAGGGGGATTTTCTTCCACACCTGAGTTTTCCCCTAACCTTGCTCACCCCAAAGTACAACTCCTTGAGCAAAACAAACCCCACCAAGTGCTCAAGAGACACCCCAAAGAGGGACATGGCAGTGAACGTTAGTACAGTGTGAGTGTCCCACCAGGGAGGCAGGGGTTGGACTCGATGATCCTTGTGGGTCCCTTCCAACTCAGGATACCTTGTGAACTGCAGATGAGTCGTTTCCTTACCAGGAGTGTTTTCGTGCTGCAAACATCTGCAGGGGCTGGCAGACCTCTCCTCTGNCTCGACACTGGGAACGCTCAGTCAGTACCAGTTGTGAGGCAGACACAGCCGGGCTCAAGCCCATGTACAACCTGACAGGTGGATTTTCTTCCACACCTGAGTTTTCCCCTAACCTTGCTCACCCCAAAGTACAACTCCTTGAGCAAAACAAACCCCACCAAGTGCTCAAGAGACACCCCAAAGAGGGACATGGCAGTGAACGTTAGTACAGTGTGAGTGTCCCACCAGGGAGGCAGGGGTTGGACTCGATGATCCTTGTGGGTCCCTTCCAACTCAGAATATCCTGTGAACTGCAGGTGAGTCGTTTCCTTACCAGGAGTGCTTTAGTGCTGCAAACATCTGCAGGGGCTGGCAGACCTCTCCTCTGGAATGTGTTCATGCCTCCCCTCAGCAGAGCTGATCCTGGTGGCATCCCAGATTCTCTGCCAGCACAGCTGGGCACAGACACAGCCACAGGCTCGGGCAGCACATGGAGAGAGAAGAAGACATGGTGTGACACGAGGAGTGGGCAGCAGCAGCAGCTGCCCTGGCACAGGTGAAGCCTCTCACACCTGCGGCAGCTCCTGCAGGAGCACAGGGGGAGGGTTGCCGTGGAGACTGGAACCAGCGCCCTGCAGATGCCCGGGCTCCCGGCGGTGCCAGCAGGGTGAGTTCACAGATTCCCAGAATATTCTGAGTTGGAAGGGACCCACAAGGATCATCGAGTCCAGCTCTTAAACGGCACCACTGCCTCCCTGGTGGGAATGGAACCCCCGGTCTCCCGCATGAGAGATGGGGACACTCAGCACTGCACTGAAGTGGGGTTCAGACATTCCTGGAGGGAATTCGTGCAGGGATGGGGTGGATCAGGATGCAGAGCTGGGTCTGTGTGTTACCCTCAGCTGTGCTCCTGGGCTGTCCCCGCAGTGTGCCCAGATAAACCCTTTCTCCAAAGGTCTCCAAAGGTCTCCAAAGGTCCCCAGTTCCTCCCTGGGCACTCAGGGGTTGGCAGGACCGGTGTGTGGCACAGGGCTCTAACAGAACACTAAGTAACCCCCCTCATTTCCCTGACGGCACCATTCCCTGTGCCTGCCCAGTCCTTGTTGCCTTCCCTGGTCTGAGGAGCCCACTGCTCATTTCAGACAAACCACAAACCACCTTCCCAAGCAATGCAGCAGAAAGCCAGACCTTCCCATCCCGTGATGTATCACCCCATAACCACTACCAGCTTTCCACCCTGCCCAAAGTATTTCTGGAATTCTCAGTGGTGGACACTGGATTTTCTTCTAAGTTCTGTCCCTTCCACGGCAACACTTTAGAATTTATTCTTCCCTTCCTGTTCTCAGAGTGGATCCAGGGGCTGATCCCACTCATCTTTCATGGAAAAGGGCTTTATCCCATCACAATCCATCTATTTAGCAGATATTTTCAGAATTACTTGAGCATTACAGGCGAGCTACTGCTTACACAGCATTGGCAGCACAGGCAGGGTAACAGGGAAAGCAATTCCTGGGAAAATCCTCAGCCTCTTAAGGAAGAAAAAAAAAATAAAAATCAAGCTTCTTGACTTAGTGCAAGGCACAGCCTAAAATAAAACCAGCAACTGCCGCACAGTTCAGTATCTCAGGGGTGATCTCTCCAGTTGACACCAGTTGTGGGTATGTTTATATTCCAGGAGACCTTCCACAAAGCTGCAGCTCCTGGAAGGAGCTCAGGGCTCACCTGCACTGTCAGGGGCACCATAAAATCCCCCTCCCCAGGTTCTTTAGTCAGGGCTAAAGCAGGACCTCAGCAGTGCTCCAGGGTTTCGTATGAGGAGCATGAACTGCAGCTTTGTGCTGAGCACTCCTCCAGCTCCAGGCTGGAATCGAGGGAAGGAACAGCTCAGGAAAACATCTCTCATGGTGAGCAATCCACCAGCTCCTGAGGGAAACAATGAGAGCCCTGGGCTTGAGTCACTGAAAGCTGGAGCCAGTACAGGAAAGTGCAGTGGAGGGAACGAACCTTCTCCCACACAGGGGGAAAAGGGAGGATGGGGAAGGTCTGAGCTCATCCCACCTCCAGCCCGGGTTGTTCCAGAGGCGATGGCACAGGACAGGTGAGGCAGAGGGTGAAGAGTTGCTGCCAAACCTGCCAGGCTGAGCCAAGCCCACACGATATTTTTGGGGCTGCATCAGCTCCTGACAAGGGCAGGAACTCGAGCAGGAAAACCCAGAGCCCGTGGGAGAGCTAGAACAGTCCAGGCAGAACAGCCCAGGACCACGAGCTTGGTGGAGTTTTAGCCTGGCCTCCTTAAATCTCCAAGCTCAAACACTTCAGACAGGAGTTACTTGATAAGGAATTCGCAGACAGGAGTTATTTGACGAGCAGTTTACACAGTGGAAGTGTGAAGTTTATGTGTTTGCAGGCAAGTCCTGCCAGTTCCCTGCTAAGTCTGAAACCTCAGAGTCAAGGAAACAGCCCCAGTCCCTCTGTCCTGCTGGTCTGGCAGTTGTTTGACAGCCACACGCTTCTGGAACAGCCTCACCTGAGCTGGGCTGGGGAAGAAAAGCCAGTAAAAGCTCCTTCCTTGATGAATATCAGCCTCTGGTGCTTTCCTGAGCAGACAACTGGACCAGACAGATCATTATTTTCCTCACAAATCCCAGCAAGAGATAAGTTGAATACACGGGTCATCCATCAGAGACCTGCCCTGGCTGCTGCTTTCTGCAACGCAGAGGGAGCAACACCCCTCAGAGCCTGCCTGGATCCCTGGATCAGCAGCTGCCCACGCAAGGACCCCTGGCAGAGGAGCTGGGAGCTCTGGGGTTGTGGCAGAGAAGCAGCTTGTACCACAAATTTGGATTTCAAGATAATTTCCAGCTTTGGAGCTGTTTGAACAGTCCAATCCAACAGCCCTGGGCAAGCACAGGGAGCAAGAGAGGAGAGGTCTGAGCTGGGAGCAGAGTTCCCAGGGAAACCCTGAACACTCCCCATCAGAAATGAAGTTTTTTCCCCTCTCAACAATAACCCCTCACCCCATTGCCCCAGGCACATCTCTCATTCACCCTTCTACCCATCCCTCTGTGCCAGAAATCCAGGATTTGAACATCACAGGGCCTTTTCCACCACTCAATCCAACCTGCTGCAATCCCACCCCACCTGCCAGAGCAGCCCCACACAGTAAAACCTGTGCTTGTGACTTGTGCTGTTGTTAAGATTCTGTCCATTTTTGTGATTTTGTGTGTGTGTTTTTTATAATGGGACTGATAAACTGGGAACCCTGTAGCCTGTTTTAGCCACCAAATTAAATTGCCTTTGAAACCAGAGATATTTGGACCCACTTCATTTTTTGTTTTCCTGTTACCTTCCACAGCAGAACCGCAGTGAAGGGGCAGAGATGTCCTTTGGTTCATTCAACATTTATTCCTTCAGGCAAGGAACCACCTGCTGCGCCAAAAGCCAGGAGAAACCAAGAGCTGGAGGCACCAACCCGGGGAGAAAGCAGCCAAAAAAGCTGCTTAATAAAGGAAAGAACCAGCCTGAAACACTCGGAATCCTCTGGAAAGTGGAAATATGGACAATGCAAGGGGCTGGATATTCCTTAGCTGTCATGGGATGGGAGGAAAAGGAAAATGTCAGCGGTGTACCAAGGGCTGCTCCGGGGAGGAAGGTTTGGATGAATCTCTTCTTCCAGGGAAGGGCCAGAGTGTTCTCCCTGCAACCAGCTCATCCCCCCAGGAATATGGGAACAGCCCTGCCACGGCCAAGAGCACGGAGGGGATGAACTCATTCCCTCCCTTGTTCCTGTGGATGAACATTGGGAACACTGATCCCGAGGTTGGGTCGTGCCTGTGGGGCTGCTGGGCTCGCTGCCCTGGAAAGATGACAGGCAAGGAAAGGTGAATGGAGAGCCAGGGCTGGAGAAGTTTCCAGCCCCACACAGCAGCTGGGATGTGTCCAGCAGGATTCCCAGCCCCAGGAAAGCTGGGGTGGAGCAGTGGGAGGTGCTGGTGCCCAGGGTAGGGCAGCAGGGAGAGCTCAGCGTGATGGAAGAGCTGTTCCCAGCACACTTTGCGCCTGAAAACACGAGTGAGGGACAATGGGAGCTATGGAGGAGGGAGAAGGGAGCCTCACGGGACCCAAATCACCTCTCCTGGTCCAGGCCAGCCTGCCATTCCAAGCCCTGGGGAATATGCTCAGGGGATCTCTCAGCTCTTCCAGGTCCTTGCCCAAGGCAGGAGGATGCTCCAGAGCCACCTTAGGAATGAGAAAACACCCAAGTCACGGCTCTTAGAGCAGGTGAGCTCAGACAGACCTTCACCCCTCCGAGGATGTTCCCCAGGGATGATGTTCCCAGGACACAGCACGGAGCCAGTTCACACCCAGGTGTCCCCGAACACAGGCCAAAGGAACCTGCCAAACCCCACAGGGAGGCACCCAGAGGGCAGCAGGGTTCAGGGTGCAGTCAGGCTCTCAGGGACACCATCCCAGTCTCCCAGAGGAGAATTCCACAGTCTCCTGGAGCGCCCTGCCCAGAGCAGAGCGAACCTCGGTACCTACAGCCGCGGGACACACAAGGAACACACACTTGGAGAGGCCAAGGCTTCACCTCCCACATCCCCCAGAACAGTCAGGGAGTCCAGCTCTGGCCAGGAATTCCCTGGGACCACACCAAGCCCCCGGAGACACCTCTCCCTGCTTTCCCCAGGCTCCTGTGTCCAGCTCAGGGAGGTTTAGGATGCTTCCCAACCCTTCCCACCTGACCCTTGCTGCGTAGGTGTTGCTGGGAAGGATTGCTCAGCAAACACTTTGAACAGGCTCCACCTCAGAGAGGTTTTTATTTCCTGAATGGAAAGGAAACTCCTTCCTGTAGGCTGGATTGGAGCGTCCATGGCCAAAGTGTTCCCTGCAGACCCTGTTTTCTTTGGACCCTGAGCCCACCCCATCTGGCACAGACCTTCCAGGACACAGTTTGCTTTGGCCTGGCTTGGGAACTCACGGTGTTTAAATAGGATTTTATGAATTGAACAGCCTCACTCTCTTCTGTAATGCTTCAAATTAAGGTTTCCACATATGCCTTTAATAGAGATTCACTAAGACACTTATTGCATGTTAAATAAACATCCCTCAGTGAAATAGAACACCCTCGCTGAGGATTAACAAACACACAGCTCACTGCGACTGCTGCAGCTGCTAAACCTCAAACACAACTTCCATGTCAGAGTCAGCCACTTTACTAAGATAATAATTGCCCTATTAATGCTGATTAAATGACTAATGCCTTCACACTCGGGGCTTTGCTCACCCATAACCCCTGAAGAACCAAGAGCCCAGCTCAGCCCTCAGCACAGGAGCTGCTCAGTGCCCACAGCTCCCAAGAAGCTCCCAGGGAGATGTCAGAGGAGTGTGATGTGTGTTTTCTGGGATGGTGCACAGAAATAACCAGACATCTTCCTGAAGGATGATGGGCAGGTTTAGTTAACCCAGAGGAGGAGAGAGGCAGGATTGTTCTCAGCCATTGGGGAAGGGACCCAACCCTCACCCAAACACCATCCAGTGTCACAGCAGGGACACCTGAGCAGGGGCCTGCTGGGAATCCATCAATCCCAGCCTGCTGTTCCCCCAGGAGCGTCTCCAGCAGCACAAACTGCAGCTCTGGGACATCCAGCCCAGCTCCAGCTGTGCAGATCCAGCTGTGCAGCCCCCAAATCCAGCCCCTGGGCCCAGCCCCGGCTGTCCAGGCTGACCTTCCACCCTGAGAGGGAGCAGATGTTCCAGCTGTGTTGTAACACTTGGCTGACCACGCATAGAGCTTCCCCTGCCCCTCATTCCCGGATCCCTGGTGATGATTATTACTATAACCATTGAAAATAAAGAACATACAAGTGGATTCCTTGCACCCTCATCACTTTAACTGGAGGGGTGTCTTCCTTAAATGGCAAACATCATTGACCTCATCTCCAAAGAGGCCGAGAGGAGGAAATGATCCCTCTCCATGTGAAAGTTCCCTTCCCTGGAGCTCAGGGGTTGAGCCTTTAGCACGGGCAGGCTCCCAGTTGTCACCAGCCCATTGCCAAGCCCTGTAATGGGCTGCACATTTAGATACTGATGAATGGCTAAAGTATCTCTGCAATGTGCTCTGTTAAAAGGGAAATGACCTCATGTTTCCTTGCAGACTCTTCACCTTCCTCCTGCCCCAAGAATTCCTGCCTGGTTTGCTGTGATCCCTGCCATCCATCCCTTGGCTGGATCAGGCTCCAGCAGGACTTGCAGGAGCCCTTTTCCAGAGCTCAGGTCACACCAAACCCAGCTCAACCCCCCCCCAACCAGACCCTTTGTTAACCCACTCCCCTCTCACTCAACATTCCCCTCCAGGCATTGAAGGAAAAAGGGCAAGAAAAGAGGGAGGGGAAAAAAATCAGATTCAAGGCAGAAGGCTTGTGGACACTGACCCCCAAAGTTCAGGGCGGACACGTTGTGGTTTGATATGAGACAACAAGGTAGAGCTTGGCTGATCCCTTCAAGTTTTTCCACATGAGACCTGCCCACCTCTGCCCAGCAGACACACCTAAATAAACCCCGAGACAACTGAATTTTGGTCACTTGTCCCCTGTCCTTGAGGGTCAGTGGGAAGCCAGGAGCCCCAAAGACGACTGTCACACCAGGGTGACAAAGCAGCACATCTGAAATTCCAGGGAAACACTGAATCCTGCTCCAGAGAGGACCAGGAAAGGGAGGCAGGTAACCATGACAACCACTCATTTCTGAGCACCAGACAACCCAAATCCCTCCTGGAAACACGGGGCCCACATCCAGCCCGTTTCCACCTGTCCTGGGTCATTTTTACCGCACCAGAACTACCCTGGGAATGTCACAGAGGGTCCCCCTTAACTCAGACACCCCCAATATCATCCCTCTGCTCAGCACATGAAGGGGAACCTGCCCAATTCCACATCCCTGGCTCCAAATCTTCCTGCCACAGATGCCAGGCCATCCCCCCTGGAGCACCTGGTTTCCAAAAACCTGGACAAAACAAGTGGAGAAGCCCAATGAAAGTCAGCCCAGGTGCTGAGGAACAGCCAAAGCTGAAGGAAATCCACCATTTGGTGGCAGAGCTGGGGGGGAACAGCAGCAACAATTCCAAAAATGTGCAACTTAAATCTCATTGTTATTCAGGTGAGCAGCTTTCATCTCCACTGGGCACCCCCAGCACTGGGTTTATGAGCCGTGCACGCAACATAAAACTCAGAATGAAATTAAAACTGTGCAGACCTTGGCTTTCACACATGAATGCTGGAGGAAAGAGGCACCGAATTGAGCCCCTCACCCTCCCAGCCCACCTCCCTGGCACCTGAAACAGCTCCAAAAAAATCAAGTTCTCAGCCCAACCTTGCACTGCTTTATTCTCCCAGCGCTCTGGGCACCTTCTCCTCTCAACATGTTCCTCCAGACACGACCAGAGCTGCTCCCAGAAAACCCCCAGTTCCTCAACTCAGACCTTTGCTCCTGTTTTCTGCTCCTTCTTCAGGACAGAAAAAGCCTTCCAGATCCTTGGCCACCCAAGGAACGGCTCTAACAGCTGGAAATAGAAACTCAGGAGAAGGGGGAAGCCCTGTTTTGCTTTTACAAGTTTCTCAGGGCTTGGCTTTAACTCGTTTTTTTTTTCTTAGATGACCTTTGCTGTCTCAAAATCAGGTTTTTTTTCAAGAACACACATGCCTTTCCCTCCTCTCCCTGCAAATCTCCACTCCCCAGAGCACAATTAAATAGGAATCCACTCACTGCACAGCCAGCCCAATTCCAACAGCATTTGTACCTGAGCTTTGTTCTGCACATCCCACCTGGATTTTGCAGCCTGTTGGATCCTGGACACAAGGAAGACGTTTTTGAGGCTGTCCAACAAAACCCCCATTCCCAGAGCTCCTGGCCTTCTCCTGGAAGCTCCCAGCTCCTCAGGAAGGGCTGGAGGAGGGGGGACAGGAGGGGAACCAGCTCCCCTGACCCAGGAGCAGTGTTTGAGCCCAGCCAGGTGTTCATGCTGGGCCTAAGCCCCAGATTGGGTTAAGCTGGGCCTGCCCCACACCAAGCCTGGCCTTAAATCAACTCACCCACCCCAGGCCCACCCAGTGGAGCTGCCTGGGGCATCCCCCCAGCCAAACCAACCCTCCCAGTCATCCTACCAAACTGGGAGCCCCCCCCGACCAGCCACAGAACCTTTATGTCCCTGCCTGGGGCACCCCCCAGCCAAACCAACCCTCCCAGTTATGCAGCCAAACTGGGAGCCCCCCAGACCAGTCACAGAACCTTTATCTCCCTGCCTGGGGCATCCCCCCAGCCAAACCAACCCTCCCAGTTATGCAGCCAAACTGGGAGCCCCCCAGACCAGTCACAGAACCTTTATCTCCCCAAGTTAAGGGTGATTTTTTTGGTTATTTTCCCCCCCAGTTGAGGATTCATCATCCCAGAGCACCTGCTTTCCTGGCCTGTGTCCATTGCCAGACACTCTGGGCCATTCCAAGGAGGAATTGTGTGCCATAAAGGGAGCCAGGAGTGTTTCAGATGTCGGAGGCTCCAGCTGCTGTGTTGATTTTTGAGGGAACAAATGTGCCCAGGGAAGCAGAGAGGTTGACATAACCCTGTCACTGCTCAGTGCTACACAAAGCATCGAGGCTCCAGGAGGGAGCACAAAACCCCCTTATTTGGAAATGGACTGATTTAAACACAGAAAAGAAGAAGGGGAAACAAAATGCTCAGAATTTCGAAGCTGACATCAAACCGGCTTTTAATTGCACCATGTTAAAGGCTCCTTTTTTTGTTTTTGGGGAAAATAAAGGAGAGCTTAAAGCTGTTATTTTCTTTAGTAGATTTTGTCATCTAGTAGATACGTTTATATATCTATCTGGATTTATACAGATATATTCATATCTCTGTATTTAGATAAAGATATTTATATCTCTGTTTATATACAGATATAAATATCTCTACATTTACAGAGACGTATTTATTCTGTGAAATGGTTCTTCTCATCAGATGGAGGTTGAAGTGGTTCTGCTCATCGGGAAAAAGATGCTTTTGACATGGGGCATCAGCTGGAGGATCCAGTTCAACTCCTTTTTTACAATTAAGCACAAACCCCTCAAAAACCAGTGACTGGGAGAGCTCGGGGCAAGATTTTGGGCAGGAGAGTCAAAGGGAACTGGTTTGCTCTAAGCACAGCACTGGGAGGGGTGGGAAGGAGGTTTGGGGAAGGGGAAAGGCAAATTTCTCTCCCTGGACTTCCCAAAGGCTCCTTGTCAGGGGGATTTGCAACAGGGAGGAAGGGGCTGCATGAACACGGAGGGTCAATATTCCCAGGGAGACCTTCAAGTGTTTCAAAAAAAAAAGAATTTTTCATGGATCTCACAAAAAAAAACCCCAAACCAAAACATCCCCCCAGCTCCCAAACCTCTCAAAACCGAAACCCCCACCCCAACCAACCAACAGCAAAAAATCCCCCAAACAAAACCCCCCAAAAATCTCAAATCTTCCTCCATTCCACAAAAACCCAACTGAAAAAAAAACCACAAAAAAAAAAAAAAAAAAAAAAAAAAAAAAAAAAATGCTGCTGGCCTGAGAAATGCAATGAATTCCCCTAATTACCAAAAAATTCTCCC
>WEKX01028135.1:56480-92366 GCA_013390025.1 Pitta sordida
CAAAAACCCAACTGAAAAAAAAACCACAAAAAAAAAAAAAAAAAAGAAAATAAAAGAATAAAATGCTGCTGGCCTGAGCAATGCAATGAATTCCCCTAATTACCACAAGATGCTCCCCAAGCCTGTCAGGATCTCTGGGAGCAGATGTGTTCAGATAATGTTTCCTGAGCCTCCTGCGTGGGCAGATTCCAGCCCCAGCCTTGCACTCCGGGTCTGCATTTCTCCCACCCTCCAGGCCAGGTCCCAAACTGAGATTATTCACCTCAGAAAAGTGCTCCATTTAAATAAACCCCGAACCACCAAAATCGGGATCCGGGAGAGCGATTCCTACAGAGGAAGGAGAGGAGGCCTTGGAGGTTTGGTTTTTTTTTCTGCAGGCAAAATTCAAAGGGGCAGGTCTGAGCTTTTCCCAGCAGGGACAGCAAACTCTGCCTGCCTTGCCCAGAAGCCCCTGCAGATGGTTTTTAGGGATGAGGGATTAGACACCCTCAGGATTAGACACCCTCACATCCATCCCAAGCAGGTTTTCCCCATGAATCCCATGATGGAGCTCCTTGGAGTGGTGTCTTTGCTGCACAACAGGCGAAGTTGGCAGGAGAGAAAATTATGCCACATTTGTCTCCTCCACCCTTGCCTTGGGAAGGGACTGGACTGTCCAAGGAGCTCAGAGGGTTTGTGGCCAGACCCAAGAACAAGTTCTGCCATCCCCTCTGTCCCTGCTGTTCCATGGCTGCTCCACAAATGTTTGAGTGGAGATCATTGTAACACCTTGTAAAGCACCACTTCACAAACTCTCTTTGCCATTTCCTGCTCCCTTTTCCCCGTTCCCATGTTCTCCTCTCCTCTCCTCTCCTCTCCTCNTCTCTCCATCCTCGTTTCTGAACGAGCTCCAAGGTTGATTTCCTGGATGTTTGAATAGGACCAGCTTGACACAGCCTGCCTTGGGATGAAATCACCAACTTGGCTTGCCTTCTGTCTGAAAAACAAATCCTTCTGCAGGGCTTTCATGTAGAGCAAGGACAAGGATTCTGAAATGCAGGCAGGCCCCTGCCAAGTTCCTGTGAACTGCTGCCTGAGCCAGGCTCGTGTTTGCTGTGCACTGAGCTCAGCTTTAGCAAAGGCGGCCTTGCTGGGACTGTGCTCTGAGAATCCTCAATGAACCTCCTCCTGTTCCCTCCCTTAGAGGCTCGAAATCAGGAAGGAGAAGCAGGGAAAGGTGAGACAGGGGGTGTTTGCTGTTTCCTTGGGGAAATCTCCCACCCTGTGTGAGCAAAGGGCAGATGGGAGACAGGGAAAGCAAGACACTCACCTCGGAGCACCCTCCTCCATGGCCCATCTTCCCAGCTGTTTAGGTTCTTCCAGGAACAACATCTGGGGTACCTGGGCTTTGGTTTTTCTGTTTCTCTGCAGGAAATGAGCTGAGTGTGGTATGACAGCAGCATCATGCAGGGGCACTGGTTTGGGGACAGTTTATTCTGTGACAGTCCTCAAGGCCCCCAAGCAATCCATGGGCTGTTCCAGCTCAGGATGCTGGGCAGTATTTGCATCCCAAATCAGCGAGATGCCAAAATTATAAGGTACCTCTTGCACTTGGTTTGAAACCAGCCCAAAGCCTGTCTCTGCCCTTCCCCAGCCCCTCTAATTTCCTTTCCTGGATTGGAAATACATTTCCTGTGCCCACACAAAGCGGTGGAGATGGGCAGTACACTCCCCTCTCCCAGCAAAGTGCAGGAGCAGGGAAATGTGGGATCAGTGCTGAGTTTATTACACAAGGACTCCTCCACTCCAGGAATTCCTCAACCAACTCCCCAGCCCAGTCCTCCTCAGCTGAGGTGATGCTGGGCCACAAAACAAGGAACCTCAGCCCTGCCACGTTGGGAAGGTGTTTTCTGGGCACTCTGTGGGCTGGGAGATGTTCCTGCCCTGCCCTGATCCCTCCTCCCAGGGCCACCATATGGTTGTCATTGGTACCAGAGCAGCATGTGGCCAGGACATGTGGAGCTCCCATTTTCCTCTGGACCACACTCAGCCTGCACTTGTTTATTGTGGGGGAGGGAAAAAATCGTTGGAAAAATCCTTGACTCACCGGCAGGAACAAAACCCTGAAAACCTGGAGACCAACTGTCTGACAAAGCTCTTCTGCCAGGGCAGGGGAAGGGGAGAAAGTGCCAGCAGGAAAGTTTGGGGGGTGCAAGGAGTTTTCCCTCAGTGGATGGAAGTGGCAGGGAGGTAGCAAAGGGACAGTTCTGGCACTGCTCTAGTTGGTGTCAGGTTTGTCCTCTGGCCTTGCTTTGGTCTGTACCTGATTGAAGCCACACAGAGAAATTCAGAGCCACACGAGCTCGATTCCTCCAGTCCTGCCTGGTTTAGGTGGCACTGCCCTCGGAAATGTCTCCACGGGAAATGAAACACAGGTGGGTGCCCTGGATCTCCAAGCAGCCACCCACCAGCTGGACACAGCGACAGACCATAATGACCCTCTGCTGAAATTCCGTGTGCTGGGAGAGGAGGGGGGTCAATAACCTGGAATTCGGGGACAACACCCAGTGGTGCCAAACCCACACTGGCACCTTTGCAGTGTCACTTGGGGTGTTTGAGGCTCAGCTTTCCTGCCCCAGTGGCTCCAGCCCTTCAGGGATGTGCAGCTCCCACAGTCTCGCAGCACCTGCAACAGAAGGAGGAGAAAACAGCTCTGTAGAGAAACCAAAGACATGAAAAGGCTGTGGGCAAAAAGGCCTCGGATTTGGGCAGTGCCCTGTCCCACAGCTGGGCTCAACGTCTGGGTCAGTGAGCCCGGCTTCAATGCATCCAGCTACTCACAGAGCTCCTGCACATCCAAGGAGGTCTAAGATCTGAGCCAAGGTTAAGGATGGATCCTCCAAGCCTGAGCCCAAGGAAAGCATCCAGCCCTGACCCTCAGCTCTGCTCTCCTGCCTTCCCGTCCTTCCCATCTCCTTCTGCTGCCGGTACACACAGGGACAGTGGAGATTAACCAGAGCTCCAGGTCCCTTCAAGTGCTTTCCACAGAGCACGAAGCCTCTGTGCCTGTTCCTGGCCGGCCAGTTCTCCCCTCACACCCTCCTGGACAGATGGGAACAGCGGGTGCCTCGCAGAACTGAGGGGGGTTCCTGTCCCCAGACTGAACAAACAACGAGAGGACTGAACATCTGGAAGGAACAGATGGTTCCCACCCCCCTGGATGGAGCAATCCAGCTTTGTGCCACCCAGGGCTGTCTGCCCACGGGGAGAGGGAATTTGGGCTCCTTGGCAGAGGGGTCCGTGGGTTGGAGCTGCTGGAGCACCACCAGGGCCCTGAGCAGCTGGTGCCCCAGTGCACGGAGCAGATGGAACAGGCTGATGATCTCAAAACTCCTGGCAAAGACAGGCAGGGAGTCACAGCACACGTGGGCAGGCCAGGCCAGGAATAACTGGAGGGAAGATGAGCTCAGCTGGGTAAAACTTGGTGCTGGAAACACCAAGGTCAGCAGTTCAGTGCTTGTGGACTCGGTGCTCCTTGTGGGTCCCGTCCGACTCGGAACGTTCCGTGTTTCTGGGAACTGCCGGGTGCAGGTTGTGCAGACAGGCCCTGCAAAATCCCTGGGCTCAGCCCAACCACCCCCTGGCCCTTCTCCTTCAAAAAACCCTGATCCCAGCGGGTGGCAGGGTGCAGAGCAGGGCTGGTTCGGACTGACCCAAATTTGCAGGTAAACAGGGACTAAACCCACAGCCACCACCTCTTCTTGCAGCCACCACTGGAGCAGGGCCCTCTGGTCTCCTGTTGCAGACCAGAGTGGACTGGAACCCAATCCCCCTGTCCTTTAGCCACGACATCTGAGTGCCCTGCTCTGGTGTCACGTTTCCCAGCCTGGCACCCAAGGAAGCAGGAGCTGGGGGCTTCGTTTTGGCAGCACAGCCCCGCTGAGGCTCGGTGGGAAGGACACTTTGAAGATGGATCCTGAGCTGTTTTCACAGCCCAGCCCTCCCCAGGCTGACTTTTGGAGGTGGATGAGTGAGATCAGCCCTGCCAGGTGAGCTGTGCTGGCACCTGGAAAAAAAGGGAGCCAGGACATTGCAAGCGCTGCAGGTTTTGGTCTGTGCTCAGCTAAGCCGAGCTCTCCGACTCCAGGCTCGTGGAAGTTTATAATTCAAATCCACAGGGTATTAATCTAGTGCAGTCCCTTCCAGCACAGTCAGGGAGCTGCCAAGCAGCAGCACTGGGAGTTACACACAAATAATCCCAGCCCCAGCTTCTTGTGGCATCATAAACTGCCGGTGTCGTCAGCCGGCAGAAACCTGAGCCGGGATTCTTTCCCTCGCAGTTAATTATTTCCAAGCCTTCCCAGGGCTGGTGGAAGGTGCCGGACTGACAGCCCCGCAGGAACAGCCTTTCCACGGGGATTCCACCTGCTCTGAAGGTGCTGCAAGGCTTGTGCTGGAGCTGGACCCACCTCCCTTCCTACCCACTGCCCCACGCTCAGGGAGCTCGTTATAAAATTATATATAAATATAAAATTCGTATTTTGAATATAAATATGAAATTCCCAAGGGGAATTCTAGCCCTGGCAGCCTCAGGGGGTGAAGGAGCCTCCCCCAGCCCCGCTGCTGACATTTATCACAGCCAGGTGCAAATCTTCTTGCACTGGCCCAGCGCCACCGGCCCAGCGTGTTTTTCGGAGTTTCCCCCTCCCAGCAGACAGTGTTTTTTCAATATTTTGCATTCAATCTTCTGCTGCATTTGATTAGCCTGCAGCAGCTGTTTTCCACTCTCACAACAAATCATAAATCTATAAGCTCATGTGTGAGAGACTGTCTGTGCCTGGGAATGTTGGTGTCTGGGAGAGCCGGTGGCTGCACAGCTGTACCTGGACACGGGCTGGGGAGACAGAGCAAAGCCACAAAACCTCACACAAACCCCGCTTTGGAGGCTGTTGGATCATGCAAGGTGGCTCTACGTGTTTCTGTCTGCATGACTGGGAGAATTCCTGCCTGGATACACAGAGGAACCTGCGTGACTGCTGTGCCACACTGAAAACATGGGAATGGTGCTGCTCAACACCCCGTGGCACCAGCGTGGGCACGTGTTTCCACCAAGGACAGGGAGTTTCAGGTACCAAAGCCCTGACACCCCCATCCCCACCGCCCCAAAACCAGCATTCCACGTCCAGTCAGGTCTGTGATTCCACACTCAGCCAGGAGCTGCTGGTGAATCCAAGATCTGTCCCGTGGCCAACTCAGATAAGGAGAGAGAGAGAAGGGAGGAGAAACTGCTGCATACATTTAAGAAAAAAAAAAAGAAAAGCATTATTCAAAGCCTATAAAAGGCAAAAGTTTGGATGAAGGAGGAGGGGGAGGGTTGCCAAGTGGTTGTAATAAAAAAAAAATACAAAAGGAGAAGGAGCAGGCTCTGCCAGGTCTTGGCACGTGTGCTTTCACTTGGATACATCAGTCACTGCTGAGCCAGGGTAGCTCTTGCTGACAGGCTGTCAGGCTCCTTGGCTGGGGGACCAGGGCATGTGCTTTACATGCACTTAGAGAATAATAAACTGTTATTAAAAGGGGGGGAAAAATCCCCCCAACAAGCCAGGCTGATTTCCTTGTGGTTTTGCCTGCTCGGCTGCATTGTCACAGCACAACCCCCCCCCGTGCAGGGACCACTCTGGATCCATGGAAAACTACGAGCTCTCCCCCCTGGGGAAGCACTTGACCTCTCGAGGGGAAGGGCAGAAACAAAAGTCTCCCAGGACAGGGAGCATGAGCTGAGGGAAGAGGCCAAAGCCACAGCAATGCTGGGGTGGATTTCAGACAGCCCAGAGCTCCAGGGATGAGGCTCAGCCCTTGCTTTGAACCAGGCAGACACCTGGGAACATCCCAGAATGGTTTGGGAGAGCGGGAAAGCACCTCTGGGCAGGCTGAGATCAGCCTTGGGATGGGGCCCATCAAAGCCAGACGGGTGAGCCGGGCCCAGAGCACAGAAACTGCTGAAAATCCCTCGGCAGCCAAGAGCCCTGAGCTGCCCCAGGGCCAGGGGAGGAGGAGGCTGAGGTTGGGATGAGGAGGGAAGCAGGAGACGTGGGCTGGGATCACTGGCAAGGATCACTCCAGACAGCAGGAGACGGGAAGGATGGATGTGCAGCTCCGGCAGGAAAGGGGAACGAAGAGCAGGGAAGCCAGAACAGGGATTTAGGGAGATGTCATCCAAAGAGAATAAATAGATAATGGTCTGAGGAAAACCTGGCCAGACTGGTTTTCTTGGTGTTGACTTCGCAGTTCAGGACAGACCCGTGGCCCCAGCATTCATCCTGTTCCATGGCCCCAGCACCCATCCTGTTCCATGGCCCCAGCACTCATCCTGCTCCATGGCCCCAGCACCCATCCTGCTCCATGGCTCCAGGAGCTGCACACACACAGACCTGAGCACAGGAACACTCCAGTGGGGACAGTCTGTCCATGTGCCACCCCAAAGCCACATTAGCACCCCCCTGACTCCCCCAGATCCCCCCAGAGCACACCAACTCTGCACAGCATTCCCAGCAGCAGTCAAGGAAATGTCTTTGCCAGGACATTCGAACCTACGAGAGTGAAGAGTGAGACCCAACACAGAGATGGAATTTCAAGCAATGCTTCCAAACCCAGCTTTGGCTGGAATGCAGCTGGATGGTGCTGAGCCAGGACCCACAGGACACAGGGAACATCCTTTTTGGAGGAAAGATGGAGAGAGACGATTTCCAAGGGCCTGGAGTGCCAGGACAAGGGGGAATGGCTTCACAGTGGAAGGGAGCAGGTTTAGATGGGATACTGGGAAGGAATTCCTGGCTGGGAGGGTGGGGAGGCCCTGGCACAGGGTGCCCAGAGATGCTGTGGCTGCCCCATCCCTGGAAGTGTCCAAGGGCAGGTTGGAGCAGCCTGGGATAGTGGGAGGTGTCTCTGCCCATGGCAGGGGGTGGCACTGGTTGATCTTCCAACCATTCCATGATTCCTGAGGGTCACATGGTGGGTTGTGTCACACAGAACTGTCACAGCACAAACCCCCCAGGCTCTGATTCTTGGAAGACAAGAGCACACCCCCCGTCCCACCCAGTGCAACAATTCCAGCAGGAACAGCCCAGTGGTTCATGGTTATCTCAGGTGGGTTCCTCTGCTCTTCTGTAAAAGGTGTGGCCGTGGAGGAGTCAGGAGACCCAGGGGATTAAAGGGGAGGGGGGGGGAGTGAGAGGTTAATTGGATTCTATTTGGAGAGGGATTTAGGTTGGCTGAGTATTTTCAGTCAGCAGCACATAGTGGAACATGTCACTTGTAATTGAGCTAATGAAACACCTCTGGAGATAAAAAACCCCAGAAGTTAAATTCAGCCTTGGCTCCGAGAGCTGCTGCTCATTCATGACAAGGTTGTGCAGAGCTGGCACCGCTTTGGCTGAGGACAAGGGGCCGCAGAGGTGGCAGCAGAACTGGGGTGACTTGGACATAAATCTGCTTTTCCTCACTCAGGGCTGCTGGTCTTTGGGGTGGTTACACAGATTGGTTTGTTCTGAACTCTCTTCCAGGGCAGGAACCCAAACTTTGCCAATATGTGAAAGCAATTCCTGAGTCCAGCCCCGCTCCTGCTCCTTGTTCTCCGGAAATAGGGAGGGCACTTTGCCCCATGGCTCTGCAATTCCACCTGCCCTGCCCCACCACCTCCTCCCAGCAGCTCCTTTGGGTTTTCACAGGGGGTTAAAAGTTTATTTTTTAGGCTTTAATACCGTGGCAAAAGCACCTCTGCCCCAAAGCCAAACTACCAAACACCACTTGGATGCGAGTGAAGGAGCGTTGGCTTCCTGAATCTGCCCAAGGGCCCTCTTTGTGAACAATTTTAATGATCTGAAACGAACCTTTAAGACTAAAGTATGTTAAAAAAATAATAGACACGTTTTTCAGGAGGCAATTCCAAAAACATAGAGGTATTTTGTAAAACCAAACCCCAAACCAAACCCTTTGTCTTTATAAAAGGAAACGACTCGGAGTGAAAGTCACTTTCTGAATTAAAAAAGTTGCAGTGAAAATTATTTTCCGCTTTTGTGGGTTTTTTATTCCTGCTTTGGGGATAATTACAATAATCCGGTCATTTTCTTTCTGAGACACTTCCAGAAAACTCAAAACTCTGCTTCTTCATTCCATCCCTGCCTCCCTTTGGGAGTCTAAACACAAAATTAATGAGGAAAGAGGATGTGCTTGACACCCCTGATAAAATAAACCCAAACCAGCAGAGTGATGAGTTTTAGGCTGTCATATAAAAATATAAAAAATATCCTGGGCACGAGGACCTTGATTTCTGCACTTTAATAAAGCAGATAAGGAAAGGACAAAGGGAAAGGAACAAACCCAGCCCGTTTTGTGTCACCAGGGGAATGGGAAACGCAGAGGCTTTGGGAACTCAACAGCTTCAAGATCAGCTCTTTTGTCCTCACCTACAAGGAAAGTAGGGATGGATCCACCTGCCCAACCCCTGGCAAACGTGGGGTGGATGCAGCACCAAAGCTGGTGGCAGCTGAGCCCTGGCTGTGGATAATCAGAGTTTTCTGTTCTGCACCTTTCCTTTGGCACTTCCCTGCCCTGCACCCACGGCAGAGAATTCCCTGGATGACTCACACCAGGACAGAGCAGAGGGATGTGCAGCAAACCCACCTTTGTGCAGGAGACTCCAAAATCTGCTTCCTCCTCTCCCTCTGGAAGGAACGAGCTCAAGGTGGGAAAAATGAGGAGGATCAAAAGCATCAACAGGTTTAATTCCCATCCCTCATCATGACTCATTCCCTGAGTCCATGGGAGAAACTCAGGGAATTCCAGGATGGTTTGGAAGGAACCTTTTAAGAACATCCAGTTCCAACCCCTTGCAATGGGAAGGGAATCCTCCACTGGGAGTTTTCCAATTCTGGAGAAGCAGAAAAGCCCCAGCGTTTCTTATGGGATCCATCCATGGTTTGGTTCACCAATGGCAAATGAATTCCAGGGGTTTCTGCAATTAATGTCTGCGCAATCAGGCACGAGCAGTAATTGCATCCTGCCTCATCCCAGAGATCCCAGGGAACGAGCTGGGCACATCCAGTGGGACTGGAGGATTCTCCAACTCTTCCTTGCAGGACTCCAAGCTCTACCAAACAACATCCACCCTGAGGGATCATTCCTCTCCAGGGTGCCAGATGCTGCCTCCAGCTCCACTCCCAAACATCCCCACTGCTGCCAGATGGAGAGTGGAGGAAAGGCTGTGGATGGACACGTGTTCCTGCTCCTCCACGGTGTGAATCAGCCCCTCTGCAATGACAATATCAAAAAGGGGTTCAAAGGAACCTGAGCAAAATTCAAGCCCTGGATTAGTTGTCAGATTAAAAAAAACCCCACGAGCTGGGAGCTTTAGAAGATAAACACAATTCTGCCTGGAACACAAAGAGGGTTTTTAGGAGCGATTCTTTGTCTGCTCTTCAAGGAGGTTCCTGAGCCTGGGTCTGTGCTTTTGACAAAGGGCCTGACCTGAGCATATTTTTTTTTCCTCCTTTCTTTCTTTCAGGCACAACAATTCCACCCCAAAGCCATTCCTTTCTGTTTGGCTCCTTCCCTGCTCCGTATTAATTTCAATTCAATCAAGGAGGCAGTTGCATAACTGTTGTTTGTAATTGCTGTCACGTCAGCCCTGAAACCCATCCCTGCAGCCCTGCAGTTATATAAAAGGGTTGGGTAGGATTCCTGATATTCTCCCTCCTTGAAACTGTGGCAAGATGAAGCCCTAACCCTGGAGAGATGTTTTGGTTTGCTGAGCTCTGTTGTCCATTAGTCTTGTGCTTTGGTTTCTCTTCTCTCTGCTTTTGTTTTACTCAGCACAAGGGTCTGTTTATAACCCCCAAAATCAGCCCCTCCATTAATGCAGAGCCTGGAAAACACTCTGTGCTGAGTCAGAGAAGCTCCTGGCAGAGCTCAGGGAATGGGGAAGCTCTGAAGGAGCAATTTAAATTCTTTGGAAAGGCGCTGCTGAAACGCTTCAGTGGCCTGGGATTGTCATTTGCCTCATTCTCCCCAAGCCAATGTTCCCCTGCAGTGATGGAGCACCAAAGCCCGTGGGATCAATTCTCCTTGTGCCTCCTCACCCAAAGCTGATCCTGGAGTTTCCTCAGCTCCTCCTCCACCACCCACGAGCACATCCTGGGGTCCTTTCCCCTCTCCCTTTGACTCACAGCTGTACCCACCTAGGAGGGGAACTTCTCCAGAGCATTCCCATGAGCCCCTTTACCTTTAATTTTCTGTCTTTCCAGAGGCACAGCACAGAGCTGAAATGCTCGGAGGAAGCCACAGGAGAAGCTTCACCAGTGTAAACTTGGCTTCTGTCCAGGGTGGCTCCAGGTTGTTTCATCCTCAACTTCAACTTGTTTGTGGTTGTAGTTTGGGAAAACCCGCTGGAGTCACCAGCCCAGAGCTCAGGATCCAGCCCTGGCTCAGCTCTGGGATGGGGTTTATTCGGGATTTCATCCCTCAGTTGGGATTTGATCTTTGATTTCATCCTCAATCTGGAGTGCTTTAAGCATCACTGCAGACTCCACACCCGGGCTGGCTTCCAAGAACCCGAATTCCTGCTTTTATGGGAGGCTCCCCCAAAGCCTTTCCCTCTCCCACTCCATCCCCTCCCAGTCGTGCTCCTGGTGCTCTGTCCCTACGGAGCCCTCAGGAAAAGGGGAACCAGGAATGTGGCACCTCTCCACTCCACCCCGTGGTTTCTCTGCAGCAGGGAGTGATTTTTTCCCAGTTCTCCCTCCCGTGTCTCCCAGTTTGGCTGCTGGTGCCTGCACCCCTCAGCCCCAGCCCATCCCTTCTCCCACTCACCTGTTTTGGGGATAATTAAAACCCAAATGTGGAAGAGAATTCAGTTCCAAGGACAGAGTTGCACTTTGTTCCCCAAGGTCCAAACCCTCCTGTTGCGAGTTAAAAGAAGGACACGAGGCAAAGATTTACTCCATAAAACATTAATATTTTAATGAAAAATCTTAGCTTCATGTTTCTATCCAAAGACACTCAAAACTAGTTTTTCTCCCCCCCTTAATTTTGACCTATAACGGGACCAGTTTGGAGATTCAATTTTTTTTTTCTTTTTTTTTTGTATTTTGGAACATTTTTTTCTTAAAGATTAAACAACCAGGCTAGCAAAAAAGGTACCCAATACATACTTTTCTTATATCAAACAAGCTAGTATTTCAATACAATGTAACTATACAGAATATATACATGACACATATGATCACAAAAGCAAACACTACAGGCTCAGAACAGATCTGAAAAAACCCATGATATTCACATTGATTACAGGAACTCTAAAAATGATTGTAACGTTGAAACGGCACTTTAGTTTACAAAAAAAGGTCACAAAAATATATATATAGCCACCAAGAACTATGGTTCCTGAAAAATACTAATAGCCAGAGAGTAGGATATAAAATGTGAAGTGTATTGAAACATCGGATACATTTAAAAAAACCCAAAAAACCAAAGAAACCCCCCCAAAAAACAAGGTCAATAAACATGCCAAGGGATCAAGCTGTGACCAGCAGCAACAAGAGAAGCTGGACTGGGGCTGAGATGACTGGAGATACTGGGGCTGGTGACTGGAGACTGGCACAGTCAAGGGGGGGGGGGTTTCACCGGGACTAAAATGCACAAAGAAGCCCAACAAATAATTTAATTCACATTTTTTTTTAATTATTTTTGCCACCCCCATTTTCAAGGTGTGTGTGTGGGGGGGTTTGAGCACGGGGCAGCACCTGGAGTGAAGGCACTGCAGGGACAGGAAGCCAGGGAGTGCTGGAGGCAGGGAAGGGCAGCACAGCATGCAGCAGGAAAATCCACGGGGAACCTCGGCGAACCTCGGCAACCCTCGGGAAGACTGGAGGAACAGCTGCCACACAGGCTTGGGTTTTTGTTTGATTCTTATTTTATTTTTATTTTTAATTAGTGCAGATTTGTAGCTGAGACCTGTGGGCCACTGAGCTCCTGTGGTAGCACACGTTGGGTGAACAAAAACCCAGAGCACTGGGCGCTGTTGCATCAAAATAAAAATAATAATAAAAATTCACATTGGCGTGGGGTTTTTTTTATGGTACATTCCCTCAAACCCTTGGAACACCCCGAATTTCCCAGGTACCAGCTGGCCCTGAACCCTCTGACCTGTTGTCCAGATGCAGTGGGAGTTTCTGTGTCCACAACTGGAGAGGAGAACCCTCCAGAATGGGATTTTCCATCCCTCAGCAAAGCTCCCACCACAACTGGAGATGAGAACCCTCCAGAACTGGATTTTCCATCCCTCAGCAAAGCTCCCACCACAACTGGTGATGAGAACCCTCCAAAAGTGGATTTTCCTCCGCTCAGCAAAGCTCCCACCACTGGAGATGAGAACCCTCCAGAACAGGATTTTCCTCCCCTCAGCAAAGCTCCCAATACAGCTGGAGATGAGAACCCTCCAAATGTGGATTCCCCCCCAGCAAAGCTCCCACAACTGGAGATGAGAACCCTCCAGAACTGGATTTTCCATCCCTCAGCAAAGCTCCCACCACAACTGGAGATGAGAACCCTCCAGAACTGGATTTTCCATCCCTCAGCAGAGCTCCCACCGCAATGACGTGGATGACCATAAAGGGATGGGAGCTGCAGGTGCTGCTCCGTTCCCTCCATCCCTGCAGGGTGCACAAAGCTTAGTTTGCATATAAAACGCTTCCTGGAAGACCAGGACCATCCCAGAGCTCCCACACCCCGGGGCTGGGAGAACTGGGAGGGGAAGCAGCACCCAAGAAGCGACTGAAGCCCTCGTATAAAAACGTTTGAAACAACCACAGCTTAAAAACAATAAACTCTTATCCCCCAGGGGACATATAGGGATCATAGGCTTATAAAATATATCTGCCTGCACTGGCAGCTCTGAACTCTTTTTAAAAAGTTTTAAATTCACACTTTTGAGACTCAAGAGCCACGTGGAGCCCAGAACCACCTGCAAGAAGGGGGTCTCCAGCTCTCTCAGTATGAGAGATGAGCGTGGTCTCTGTGAGCCTGACACTGAACTCAGCCTCAACTCCAGGGTCCCTCCTCAAGCACAAATATCAAGGAATGCCTAAGAATGGATTTGTTTCAGGGAGGAAAAAACACAAAAGAAGAAGAGGAAAGAAAACGCAGAGTTCAGACCTCTCTGATAAGGTACTGAAAGAAATTCACGCTTTAGGTTTAATCCCGAGTGCAGTTTAAGGCAAGTTTTCTTTTTTTTCTAGCTTAGTTCTGGATCCCTCTCACTCTGTTTGGAATCCAAGCACATCAGCAAAACAGATTGTTTTAAGGTCTCCTTTGTTTTTACCCCTCTCTTGTGAGGAACACCAACAATCCAAGGAACCGAACCCTTCCAACAAGTGAGAGAGAAATAAAACCGGATTTGCATTTAAACCATGATCAGATTTGCATTTAAATCATGATCGTTTCTCTGCAGGAAAAAGATCTTGACAGGAAACAATTAGAACCGGGACAGTCAACGAGTAAACTCAACCTTCAACCAACCCAAACCCTCCAAGGTTGTTCCAGAGTTGAACCAGAGTGAAAAGGGAAAGAAAGGAGGACGTTCCCCAGAGATTAAGGGCTGGAAAGATCCCAACAATGAACCCCAGGCCCTGCCTTGTCCCTTGGGGTTGATGAGCCTCAATTCTTTCCAAGGAAGAGCAGATTAGAGCTACAAAGTCTCCGTGACTTTTCCCCTTGTCTTTGGCACTGAAAGCAGTTCACCTTCTGACTCCGGGTTTTTGAGGTCTTAAAAATCCGATATTCCCAAAGGTCTGTGGTGTTATTTGCTCACCTCACCAGTGAACTCCTCAGGAAAACCTTTACTGGGTGAAAATGCTCAGAATCTCAGAGATTATTTTGTATCTGCCCACCTGTGATTGTTGCATCTGTGCAGTTGTTGGAGAAATGTGAGGCACTTTCCAGAATCCCAAAGGATTCCTATGAACCCCCCCCGCCAAGGGAATTCTGTGTTTGAGTTCAGTGTCACAGCCCTGGAGCTCAGGCCAAAGCTCAGCAAAAGGCACTGGCCTGTCCCACCTGCTTCTCACTCACAGGAATCAGAAATGGAAGAGAAATAACCTTTAAATTCAGCCCATCAAGGGGACTGGGCTGATTCCCAGTACAGCAGCCCAGGAAAAAAACCAAAACAAGAAGCGTTTCTCCTTCAAGCCCTTTGAGAAGCCTCACAAAGGCAGAACCCACGAGGCTCAAGTGCAGCACAGAACTTTGCAGCGTGTTCCTGCAACACCCTGGTGCAGAAACCTCACTCCAGCAGCCTGGAAAGGACTGAAATCCCAACTGTTTGTGCTCAATTTAACCAAAGGACGTGGGTTTTACCTAAAGCGCAGCAGAGAAAAATTGCTAAAGTCACTGAAACCCTTTCAGCTCTTTCCAAAGGTCAATAAACTTTTTTTTTTCCCCCCTTACGAAAGTTGGCTATTAATAGAAAGGACTGAGACCCAGAAGAGCTGCTTGAGCTGCCTGAATACAAATTGATCTGTAACAGAATACGACTTTTGTGCCTCGTGTTTCCTCAGCAGCAACTTTTCTCCATTGCTTTCATTTCCTCCTCCTGTTTGCAGGCCAGAAAACTCCCAATTTCCCGAAAAAAAAAAAAAGAAGACTCCAAACACAGGGAGTGTTTCATGTTGGAATAATCAGATCAAGCAACACCTCAGCACATCCTCTGTGGGCCACGCATCAAACACTGAGTTAACTTCAGGAGCTCTAAAAAAACCCCCCCAAGTCTCCTCGTGGACTTCCTAATTTAGGTTTCAAAGCAGCCCCAGTGACCCAAAAAGTCTCTCCTCTGAAAAAATAAAAATAATCCCACACTCTGAATTCGCAGCTTTTTTCCTCTTTCCTTCTAAATATGGAAAAAATGAAATCGCGAATCTCTCAGTTTATTGCTTTGCTGGAGCTGGAGGAACGGCCTTTAATAAACCGAGCTGGCAAGGATTGAAAGTGTTTGGAGACAGGAACAATTCATCATTGCTATATAGGCTTTTTTTGTAAACAACCCCCTGTTGGTTAAAGTTGGCCTTAAAGAGAATAAATTGCTTGTTTTGTCCCCAAAAACCAGGCTAATAAAAACCTCTGAAGCCATCCATGCATATGTATGAACACCACCAGAAAGTGCAATAATGCACAAAAGAGCTTATTTATTTTCTATGTTTTTTGCCATCTGTAAACTCCCTCTAGCTAGCTTTGAGATTAGTGACAATTCAGGGTGGAGGGGAGGGGGAAGTGAGCAGAACTGCAATAAAAAAAAAGGAGGAAAACGAAGGTGGTTTCCCCCCCCACAGACCCAGCCGTGGACGTGCCTCTCTCCATCACCCCCAGTTCCTGATGCACCCTTTTCCACCTTGCCCGGGCACATCTGGGCACATCTGGACAGGCTGCTTGGTCAAGCAGCTTCTAAAAGGACCGGGAGAGAAGTCACCTGGGGCTGGGACAAGGGATTCACGTGAGATGGGGAGGGCTGATGTGTCTGGATGTGTTTTGAAGAAGTGTGTGACTGTTAAGTTTCAAAACTCACCGTCCCCAGGCACGGGGGCCCAGGGAGAGCTTTGAAAAACAGCAGGCACAGATAGGAAGTGTCTTTTTTTTTTTTTTTCCTTTTGTTTTTTTTTTTATGCACAAGGTTTTAAAGCATCCACTCCAAACTGTTCAGTCAGGATTTCCAATGAACAAGGTCTCCTCTGGTTCCTCACCCTTTCACCAAGGGCCTGCGGAAGGAAGAGAAACTTCAGGAGCTGTGGAAGAAGGGATAGTTAAAAGTGATCTGCATCAGCTGTTCTTCTTTACAAGTGTGTCACAGCTTCCAGGATGTTCTGACAGGAATATTTTTTCTTTTTTTTTTGTGCAATCAAGTCTTAAATATTTTCAGGGAGGTGACCCCTCGGTCGTGAAAAAACCACGTGACATCTGGCGCGAGTTTCCCGGTTAAAGCGTAGCTTACAGAGTAAAAAAAAAAAAGGGGGAAAACCTCCCTTAAAAAAACAACAAAAAAAATTAAATTAAAAATGTACAGGACCAAACACAGGCACTTTCCAAAGAACAAAACTGAAACCAAGCCACGAATTACTCGATGGTGATGGAGGACAGCTCCGGTTTGGGAGGGTCACCCGCGGCCGCCTCGGCGCTGGCGTTGGTCTTTGGCTGCTCTGGCACATCTTCTTCCTTCTCTGCCAACCCACCCAGAGACCCCAAGGGGAAAGTGCTTTCACAATTCTGAGTTGAGGACACCTGTGAAATGACAGGCATTTGGACAGAAGAGTTGCTCTCAAAGCCATGCTCCCCTAGCTCATACTGCCCGAGGGTCTCCTCTTGCTCCTGGTTTAAGTAGTCCGGGACTAGGAAGTCACTAGAGGGGCAAAGCACAGAAGAGAAATGTCATTTCTCACACAGGCACCAGCAGGAGCAGATTCTTTGCAGCAGTTACATCACACAGAGAGAACAAAGATGCTCATTTGACATTGCTCATGGCAGTGACAGCCTCCACCAAGCGCTGGGACCTGCCTCCCGCTGCCGCTCACGCAGCACGGCCCAGCTGGGGCTCCTGCACAGCAGCTCCTTGGCATTTACATGGTTTCACCTTGATGGGAAGGAAAGTTAATGGCTGGAACGGTGTGTGGCACTGGAAACCTCATTGGAAAAAGGGAGCAGTCAGCCTTTAAAAATAGAAGCAAAAACGAGTTCAGCGCTGAGGGGAAATGGGGGGGAATCCAGCCCAGAGAAGCTGCAGCATTCCCTGGGGAGGGGACTGCAGTGGGAGGCTGGGATGCCAACTGTGATCCCACTGCTTGGAAAAGAAAGGAATTGCTTTTCCTGCCCCTTTCCAACACCTCTGGAATATGCTCTTACAGCTGGTGGCTGAGGGGTTCCAAAGAAAACCCACCCAAGGACCAAAGTAAAACCTCCAGTTGTACTTTCAGGGCATGAGGATGTAAGGAAAGTAACATTTCTTTGCAAGTTTGCAGCACCAGGCATGGGGTTTGTACTTGAGACAAGTACATAAATACATATATATATATATATATAACATATATGGAGGTTTGTCTGGTTGGGTTCCATTTCCAAGCAGTCCTTCTTCAACCCAAACTCTGCCAAACCTGGGGGTTTGTCAAGTCAAACTGAAGGAAGGGCTACAGTCAACTAAACTCACAGCCTTTAATCTGACTTCGATTTGTCACAACCAGAGTTTCCACTCCAGTTCTGGCACAAGAGCCAAGAACAAGAACTGCGTAAACCCCCAGATACGGAGCACTTGTACTTTTAAACTGGAAAAAAACACTGGCTGAATCCTCTGCTTTGTTTTGCAGTGTTTTCATCCTCTGGTTAATCAAATCAACAAAATGCTGAAACGGTTTGGAGGGGGGGGAAAGAAACATGTCTGGAAGCCAGGAGGGGTGGGGCTGTGCTGCTGTGACATCTGGGATACACGTTTTTGGCAGTGCTGAAGGCAGAGCAGTGACACCCTGCAGGTGATCAACCCTCAATTCTGTGTTTTAGAGCTGGGAGACCTTTCTGTCTCCAACTTCCCTCACCCAGACTTTCTGTCTCAAATCCCAACAATGACATTTACATCAAAGCAAGGACCCAGCGCTGCTCGGATGCCTCAGAACCCTTTCAATCATCTTCAGCAAAGTGCATTTGGGACAGAGGCCTTTTGTGCCCTGCTAAGAAACGTCCAGCTGCCCTTTCCTATTCCCAGCCCTGAGCATTGAGTGAAGTCCCCTAGAAATGAAAAGAGGGGCTGGAATCACGCAATCCTCCCACAGTGTGCAGCAGGGAGTCCGTGCCCCGTGGAAGTGAACAGGCTCCCTGCAAGACTCAGTCATTTGCAGAACTCCCAGAATTGGCTTCACCCTGTTAGCCTGGCCAGAGATATACAGAAAACAGATATACAGCTCAGAAGCAGCCTCTGCATATCCCTGGATTCTCCAGCCCCCTCCTACAGAGCCCACACACCCCCGCCAGACACAACCGAGAGCAATCAGGAATCAATCTGCCTGGAATTAGCTGAGGAGAGGCACAGCAGGCTGCCCTGAAAGTAGGAAACGATTCAGGAAAAAAAACCCCAAAGGCAAAAATAAATAAATTAATAATAATAATAATTAAAAAAAAAAAAAAAGAGCAAGTTTCCCTGTTAGGTTTTTGCTGTGCACCTCACCTGCTCTGGAAGTAGTTTGCTAGCTCTGACGCTTCATGGTTCAAGCTCCTCAGGTGAACGATTAAATTTCCAGAGTTGGTGAACATGGCGCCGCATGTTTTGCACTCGTAAATCCGAGGCTTGCGGATAATGTGCCGGGAAACCCGCATGTGGTGTTTATATTCCCCGAAGGAAGTGAAAGTGGCACTACATATCTGGCAGCGGAAACAGCGTTTACCTTCGTGCTTCAGGCGGTGCATCTTGAGCGAGTAAGCGCGGGTGAACTTTTTCCCACAGCGGTCGCACTGAAAGGGTTTAATGCCTGAGGGGGGAGAGAGAGATCAGACATCATCTGAGGAGGGGGGGAAATCCCGCTGGGAATCCTAAAGCAGCCGGTGTTTTGGGAAGAGGGAATGGGTGGGATGGAGAGGTGAGTTGGGAGAGTGGAAATGACTGAGGAAAGCAGGGCATGAGGAAATGGATTGGAAAAATAAGGTTTAAGGAAACAAGAGTGGCTCTCCCACGGATAAGATCCCGAGGCAGAGCCAACAGGGATCTGATGGCGCCTTTGAACCCCTTTGATGTGGGGAGATTCTGGTTCCCAACAGAACAACCAGCAGGCAATGGTGTCCTGCCTGGATCAGCAGCAGCAGGGAAGGGATTCTTCCCCTGCACTCGGTGAGGCCACACCTCGAGTGCTGCGTCCAGTTCTGGCCCCTCAGTTTGGGAAGGATGTTGAGGTGCTGGAGTGTGGCCAGAGAAGGGCAGTGAGGATGGTGAAGGGACTGGAGCACAATTCCTGTGAGGAGAGGCTGAGGGAGCTGGGGAGGCTCAGGTGAGACCTTACTGCTCCCTACAAGTCCCTGACAGGAGGGGGGAGATGGGTGGGATCGCTCCCCACAACTCCCTGACAGGAGAGGGATCACCCTCTTCTCCCAGGCAACCATCAGTGGGACAAGAGGGCACAGGGTTAAACTGCCCCAGGCTGGACATCAGGAGGAAGTTCTTTCCAGAGAGGGTGACTGGCCATTGGAGTGGGCTCAACAGGGAGGTGGTGGAGTCACTGTCCCTGCAGGAATTTAAGAAGAGACTGGAGGTGGCACTGAGTGACATGGTCTAGGTGACAAGGTGGTGTTGGGACAAAGGCTGGACTCGATGATCTCAGGGGTCTTTTCCAACTTAGTTAAGTCTGTGATTCTGTAACTTAGAAAAATAGGAATTAAGGAAACAACTTAAACCCCAGGAATGAAGGAGCCCAGCCCAGAGTGACACCGATCTCTGCTCAGACACTGCTATAAGTGGCAGTTCACACCAATTTCAGGGGCACAGCCCTGGGCAGGTCTCTCCAACAAACCTCCTGACTGTGACCCACCCACAGGCTCCTTCCCCAGGCCTGACGTGCACACAGGGATTAGCCCACGGATAAGATCCCCAGGCAGAGCCAACAGGGATCTGATGCCGCCTTTGAACTCCTTTGATGTGGGGAGATTCTTGTGCCAGACTGGTTCCCAACAAAGCAATTACCAGCCTCCCCTTAATTGCAGTGTTTTTCCCCGGCTGCCTCTGGCCCCAGAGGAGTGTTGTGGCAGGGGGACGGTGTGCACACGGATGCCCCCGTCATGCAGCAGGAATGGTGATGAAAGGGGGAAGCAGCAGCTTTTATACGGCGTGGGAACCTTGCTGCACAAGAACTCTGCCTGACAGGCAGCTCCCTGAGACAGTTCAGCTTCATGCCTCTCGTTTTTCTCCTTGTATTAATTTAGAAATTCAGTTACCAGCTCGTTTGTCATTTCCTCCCCTCAGAAAACACGAGCTCCGCAACACGTTGCAGTGGCTGAGTGTGTAATCACACCCAAACACAACCACATACTACAACACAATGCTGTGAACTACCAAAAGCTTCGGATTTAATAAAAAGTCTGAACTGGAGAAAGTGGGGAAATCCAAACGCGAGGCCAAGAACCCGGAATATGGAGCTTTATCCATAATAGGGCTGTCAAGGCATGAAAAAGGGTTTTTCAAAAGGCTCAATGTGCATCAGAGCCCGGGCTCTTAATTCCACAGGTCTTTCTCTCTGCTCTCCTTATGTTCAAAGCAGGAGCTGAACTTTTAATTGGGGCTTTTAGACACAGAAAGCTGTAGTTAAGGTTACACTGCAACGCCCTGCTAAGCATGTGAAAACAAGTTAATACACCAGGACATGGTCTGGGGGAGCTCAAACGTTTCACACTCTCCTGCTGTCCAAGGGCATCTGTTTCCTCTGAGGAAAATCTCTTCACCCTTCCAACATTTCCAATCTTCCTTTTTGCATGTTCATTCCTCCAAACCAGCAATCCCAACCTCTCCCAGCTGGTGCCAGTTGACAGGTTGCTGTTTTTTAAATACTTAAACACTATGGCCACAGGGTTTAAGTATTAAACACACATACTTTGCTTGAAGGGATTTGGCAAATAATTGCCGAGAGGGAAAAAAATTGTACCTGTGGTTCTCTGCCCCAAAATGGTCCAAGCTCTGTGTGCAGGTAAGTCAGGCTCAAAGCAGGAGATGCCAAACCAGGCTTTGTGCTCAGGTGGAATAACCCTTCAATATTCCCTTTATTCACCCAATGCTGTTGCCACATCAGGCTGCAAGTCTTGAAAACACCACCAGCGAGGACACTGGGGGTTCAAGCTTGGTTGGAAATCCACATGGATGCACCAATCTGGGGATCAAGGCTCAGAGGAGGCTTCCACACCAACCTCCGGCTGCCCGAACTAAACTGATTAGCAAACCAATTCAATTGTCCTGCAATCCCTTCAAGAACTCTGAGACCCAAAGGCACACAGTGCCAGGACACAGAGGATATTTTCTTATGGCTGCAAGTCCCCTCTGAAGCAACTACAGCAAGTCAGAGGAAGAACTTTGGTGCACTAACAAAGCCAGGTATCCCTCATTTCATGTCAGACCCTCCTCATGGAAACACTGCGTCCTGAGGAGCTTCAGGCCCTCACACAAAGGCCAATCCCCTCTCCAGCATCCAAACAAACATTCCAAGCCCTGCTGAAAGCGGCTCTCCGGTGGTTCCAGTGGCTTGGGAAGCAGGACTGGCTGGGGGGTCCTTACCTGAGTGGATGAGCATGTGTTGTTTCAGGTTCTGGATGCGGGTGAAGCGCACCCCACACGTGGGACACTGGAAGGGCCTGTCGGGGCCGTTGGGGCTGGGCCTCTCTGTGCTGCTGGTGGAAGGAGCAATGTAGAGCTGGTAGGGGTACTGAACGTTCTCCAGGCTGCAAAGGGAACAGGCAGGGGTTAATGAGCCGGCCAGGGAAACGGGAGCTGTGGGTGTGAGGGGAAAGGGACCCTGCACAGCAAAGTGTGAGCCCTGCCCCTGGAATCCTGCACACACGTCTGAACAAAGCCAGGGAATAACCTCAGGCTGCCCCTGGTTTTCCAGCATTTCCTCGGCAGGATCCATGACTTAAATCCACTTTAGTACAGTGGTGAGTGTCCCCACCTGTCGTGTGGGAGACCCGGCTTCGATTCCCACCAGCGAGACAGTGTGAAGAGTTGGACTCCATGATCCTTGGGGGTCCTTTCCAACTCAGAATATTCTGCGACTCCGTTCTGTGATTTGCCATCAGAGTCCCCCAGGAAAGGCTGGAGGAGCTGACAAGCAGAAAGCAAAGGAGGATTTTGCAGCTCCAGGGATTATTTACACATGGAAATCGCGGCCAGTTTGTTTTTCCTTTCAACCCCAAGGCCCACGAACAAATATTAGTGTCTACAATTACGTCTTTCTAAGTTTAAAATATTAATCTAATGAATCAATACGTGCTGATTCCAACAGCTCCAGAGCTGTGTTTAAAAAACAGCACTCGGGCTGTAATAAGGAACAATTTACCTTTCAAAGTCATTTATTTAAAACTGACTAATTGCTCTTTCATGGCCTCTGGCTGCAAATTGTTTGAGGGAACTGCAGTGCTCTGATCCAAATCCTCTGGCAGGAACTTGCTGAAGGGCACAAGGAAATAAAAACAAACCTGCTGGTAGCAAGAGAGGAACGACGGGACTCTGGACTTACCTGGGCTTTCCCTTCCCTGAGCATTAACTCCTGGATTTTTTGTGGGAACTGCCATTCCAGCTCGCTCAGGGGCTGCTGGAGGATCAGACAGGGAACTGCCCTGACCCTCAGTGTTCTCTTTGAGCAATTTGAGCTTTGCCAAAGAGAAAAGTCAGGAACAACAGTCAGGAAGTCTCCCTAGTTCCCCTTAATTCAGGAATTCCCTCCTGGTTTTACAGTTAGGCTGGACTTGGGGGCTCCTGATGTTCACAGGAATGAAAATACAAATACAAACAGACCAGCACAGGAGGGCAAGGATTATAAATTAACCCCCAAATTGTCTTTATGGATGTGTGAGAGATGGGTCTCAGCAGCAACATTTACCTGGAGAGTGGTAACACTTTATACCTCTTGATATAAACGAGATTAAGGAGTTTCCTGCAGGGATTTTTTTTTTCCCTGAGCAATGAAAATGTTATTTCACCTGACACAATTTCAGGGGACAACTCCCAGAGGTTCCCACTCCTCCTGTCGGACAAAACCCTGCAAAATGCAGTTTGGGATGTGCTTGGAAAGGGAAGAGCCACGAAATCCAAGTTGTGTGGCCCCTGGGTGCCATCCCTTGGCTCTGACAAAACCCAAACAGAGCTGGGTGAGTTTGGAATTTCTCTGCCAGCCCTTCCCTTGGAAGGGACTCCCTTAATAATTCACTCAGGCTCAGCTGCTAAATATTTACAGCAAGTGACACCCAGAATTTGGGGGGGGGGAGAGGGTGGAGAGGAGATTTAAGGCTGTTCTGAGGCCCTTGTTTCCAGTTTTGGGTGCACAGCTCACAGTAAAAGGGGTTTTAAATTGAGAAGCCAAACCAGGAATATTTCTCTGCTGCCTGGGGGAATCAAAAGCAAACCCTGACTCTCCTCCCCTCCCGTCTCCTGGAGGGGCAGAGGGAATTCCATGTGGGAACGTGGGATGGAGGCTGGGGAGGGCAGGGGGAACGTACCGATCGTCGTCGTCGGCGTGGGCGTTGGTGCCAGAGGTGCCCTGCAGGGTGGGCAACCCCTCGGTGACCCCCTCGTCTATGGAGCCTGGAGAAAAGTAATAAAATAAAGGAGATTTAATGCTGAATAACTGCTGCAATATGTCGGGGTGCTTTGCCAAATCTCTGCTGGGAAGCAGAGAAAATGGAGCAGAGAAAATGAGAATTCCCCTCCTTGGGGAAGTTGTTCCTCCTGAGCTCAGGGTGTCCCCTGAAGTGCCAGCTCAGCACATCTGGCACAGCTGGAAATGGAAATGGCCCTGCAAAGCCGAAGGGAACATCTCATCCATTTTCCAGACTCCTTGAGCTCCAGCCTGCTTTGGGATCCAAAATATCCCAGGAATGGTCACTGAAAACGCCTTTATTTTATATATTTTATATTTATAGAGCCCCCTGAGAAACCAGACATCCACAACAAAAAGGACCAAATATCTTCTTTTTTTTATAAGAGAAATGTTCACTCCAAACCCCTCCCTGCTCGAACACCTGAGGAAATGGAAAACGGCACCTCTGAGTTTCCCAGTGAGTAAAACCACAATTCTTAATTTTGTTAAGAGCTGATGAACTTGAATTCGGGAAATTCATTGACTGACTGATGGACCAGAGCTCCAAAATTCATCCCATTTCCATTTCTCCTCCTTTCTCATGGGATATTTCACTGCAAATCTGCTCCAAACTCCAAACACAAATGCCAACACTTAATGAGTTATCAAACCCCCTCCATAATGATTTATTTCTCTCCTTTCCTATTACAAAAGTGCTTTCAAACAGAATAAATTGCACCTGAACAACCCTAGAAATGGCCCAAGGAGTGAAGAAGAGCTTTATTTTCTTTGCAGCATCTCTTGGAATGCTTTTCTAAAAGCACTGAGAGAAATCTGGGCAATTATGGGAGGGAAATCCAGGCAGGGAAGGGAAGGCTCTGGAGGAAAAAAAAGAGATTTTGGGGAGGTAAAATGTGTTTTGTCTGTTGGGTTCATGTCTCCCAGGCTAAAAAAGCGAGAGGCTTTAGAGTAAAAATAGGAATTAAACCCATTCTGAGGGTGGGTTTTAGGCTGTTTTTAACTTCCCCTGATCAGTATTTCCACTTTTGCCTGTGATGATACAATTCTATTGATGAAATCATTTGCATTCCTTTATCCAAAGGCCTTTCAAGTTCTGGCTCTAATGAGTTAAAATCTGAATCAAACAAAACCTTTTGAAAGGCACCACTTTTCCTGGCAACTACCACCAAACCACATCTTTTATTTTATTTTTAATTTTATTTTATATTTCTGCACTCTTCTTGGCAAACTGCCTTTCAAGGTTTCCAGTTAAACCTGTTTATTTACCTCGTGGTAATATTTAATTATAGTAGGATTTTTTAAAATAATAATAATAATGCTAAATTATCTATAATTACATTAGTTTATTTATTTAATTAACTGGAGCACCTTTTTAGACACACAGTATTTGAATGAAGCAGAGCAGTCATTAAACAACACCAGGTTTTATTAAAGATATTTCGGTAAATAAACTCTCCCAAACACAGGGAGAGCCACTGAAATGAGAGAAAAATAGCCGAGTTAGGCAAAAAAACCCCAGAAATATCGCAATATTTCTATCACCTCCTGACATCCTAAAAGCCACTCCACGTGTTCTGCACGCAGAGGAAAAAAGGGATTGTTCCAGTAACCTTTAATCTCAGCTCTTAACAAAAACCAGCAGCCAGAAGAGCCCAAAACTGGCTAAAAATTGTATTTTCATGGCAAAAAAATCCCGTTTTCTCAGCAACTGGCAGCGTTTGGAGAAGAAACTTGAGAAGCAAATCCCCCCAAAATGAGAAGATTCTCGATATTTTGACTGTGTGGGTTTACTTTTGTCCCTTTTATTATCCCTTATTTTGGTAATCCTCTTCCAAAGGCTCCGTGTCACCATCCTACAAGATTTGATGTGATGCACAATAAATCCTGGAACCCTTTCAGAGCTGGTGTTTTTGGGGATGAAAAAGCAGAATGAATTCCCTCAGAGGAGGGGAAAAGGAATTCCCAAGCTGTGCCCTGTGAGGATTTCTTACCTTCCTCCTGCACAGTTGTTTAAGGAACTCCAAGTTTATAGGGAACATTTCATAAATCAGGAGGGGGAAAAGGGAAGTTTTACTGAAGTAAAGCATCAAACCCCACAGGGCGGTGAAATCACAAGGGCACATTTGAATATTCCAGGGTTTTATGTAGCACAGAGTCACGGAATGTGCTGAGCTCGATGGGACCCCCATGGACACAGAGTCCAACCCTCAGCCCTGCACAGGAATGTCCCCAAGAGTCCCCCCCTGTCCCCAGAGGATCATCCCAACCCTCCTGCAGCTCTGGCAGCCTTGGGGCTGTGCCCACTGCCCTGGGGAGCCTGGGCACTGCCCAACCACCCTCTGGGGGAAGAAGAACAACCTTGTCCTGAGATCCCTGTGGTGCCCAGGTGTGGATCCCTGGTGTGAGCCCAGGACAGGCCGTACCTATGGATGAGGACTGGGGGCTGATCAGGAGATCCTCCTGCACCTGCTCGCTCCCCGGCACCGTCTGCTGGTCGCTCAGGGAGCTCTGGGAGGCGCTGACGGGCTGTGACACCTCCTCGTGCACCTCCTCGTCGCTCAGCCTCTCCACCTTCACCCTCACGTCCTCCTCGATGACCAGGGGAGAGCTGCCCTTCGTGCTCTCACAAGTCACGTACTCGCCCATCCTGCGGCCCGACTCGGAGGGCCCAGGCATGTCCAAAGTCCGCGAGTTCTCCGCCTGCTTCGCCTTCTCCGCCTGAAGCCTCCGATCGATGCCGAAGGGAAAAGTCCAGGGGAAAGCTAAGGACGAGTCCACGGGCTGACTCCTGGACTCGGGGTAGGAGGTGGAGGGGTTGAGCACTTGGGGGGAGCTGGTCTGGGTGCCGCACTTGAGGGGGCTCTCGGGGGACATGACGATGTAGCTCTTGCGCTTCCTGCGCGACTCGCGGCACACGGGGATGGTTCTCTCCACCACGCTGCACTCCGACGACACCGGCGACAGGCTGCCGTCCCGCGAGGCGAAGGCGCAGTTCCCGCCGCCCTCCTGCCCCGCCTCCAGCACCTTCTCCTGCTGGCTGTTGGGCGTGTTCCACAGGATGCTGGACTTCATGAACTCGGAGCAGGTGCTGGCCACGCTGAACATCTGCATGTAGCTGGCGGCGGCCAGCACGTCGATGATGTTCTCGGTGTTGATGGACAGCGTGGCGGTGTAGGCGTACTCCAGCAGCGGGATGAAGCCCGTCACCGTCACGTGGTGCAGGTCCAACACGCTCTTGCCCTCGTCCTCCGCCTGCCCCACCAGTTTGGAGCGGAAGAAGTCGCTGCAGGCCGCCAGCACCACCTTGTGCGCCCGGAAGATCTTGTCCTGCACGCGGATGGTGATGTCGCAGAAGTGGCCGTCGTTGCGCAGCATGTTCAGCTTGCCCAGCATCTCCTGGCTGTGAGCGGGGGAGTTGTGGGTGAAGGTTTTCACGCCCATTTTTAAAGGGTTCTCCCAGCCTTCTTCCCACATATGAGAGATCAGGGGTGTCCTGGAGTAAAGAGAGGAAAAAACCCCCAACCCATGGGTCATTTTTGTGGTGGAAAGCCAAAGTCAAGTGGTTCGATAAGCCCTGGAAGAAGCAAATTCAGCTTTAAGACCAGGTTTTTCTGGGACCAAGGGTGTGCAAGGGATTAACTCTACAGAAATGCAATTACCTGTAACGTTCATAAACACAGATCAAATGAGTTGCAGATATCCCTGTATATCTATATACATACACATCTCCCTGTATCAATCTATATATCAATATATTTCCCTATATCCATATATCTCTATACATATATCCCCATATCTATATTTATCTCTCTCTCTATATAAATCTATTTATATATATATATCTCCCTATATCTATTTCTCTATATCTCCCTATATCTGTTTATCTATCTCTATATATCTCTATGTCTCTCTATATTTCTACACATAAATAATAAATATCCCCACACCTCCCAGATCCCTCATCCCCACCCAACCCCAAAGTCCCAACAATGACACATTTGTAATACTAAAAATAAAGCTTTTTTTTTAAACCGTGTAGCAACTTGTGTTTTTATTTCCTGGGCCCAGAAAACTCATGTTCCTGGTTTTTAAAGCTGACAAAGTGTCAAGTGGGGTTTTATTCTAAAGAGGAAAAAATGTCACTTTGGGTCAGTTTACAAGTGTGCAGGAGCAGGGAAATCTCCCAGAGAAGGTGTTTGACTCCAGAAAAGCTTCAGAGAAGCCACAACATGAATTTCCAGAGGCCACAGTTCAAGCTGGTGAACACAAAACAAGAGCTGCAAACAGCTTTGCCCTCCTGCTTTTAATGAACATTTCTGGAGTGGGATGAGAAGTTATTGACAATTCCTTCAGAAACACGAGGCATTATAAACCCCAAAGGGAGGTTTAAGTTTAAATCAAATACATATATATTGATTTTATATGTGTGGGAAATAATACCAAGAGGGCAACTTCTTTGTCCTGGAAACACAAACCTCGTTCTGGGGGTTCTCTCCTGTTTTGTGCAGGAATGGGGGGCGCAGTCCCTGCAAATGATCCATGGTTCTCTCCCTCTGCCACACACACGGTGCCAGGTGAGGTGCCAGGTGCCCTGACATCCCCTGTCCCTGCCCTGCAACTGCTGTGGCCACCAAGGAAGCAATTCCTGGCGTTTCTCCGAAATTTCCTGCATCGTTTCACTGTGTTTCCCCTTTTTTTGAGTTTCCATGAAGGGTTCCTGTGTCTCCTCACACAGGACGATACAGAAATATCACCTCAGTAAAGCTGGTGGTTAAACAACAACAACAACATTGGATGTGATTAGTCCCTGGAATCAGGAATTCTTCACATCCTTCTCCTTTCCCTGCACAAAACCACACCACAATTCCCAGATCCAAGGTCTGGAACACCTTCCCCCAAATGTCCCCCACTGGGTGGAGGTTCTCAGATCCCCCCTTGTCCTGAACATGCTCACATTTCTTGTTCCTGAGGTTTCACTTTTGAACCTCAAACCCTCTCAGACAGAGGAAAAACAACCTTTGGAAAGAACAGATTAACCAGCACTCCACAATGTATTGAAAGGCTGGGGGACTGGAAGGGTTTAAAGGCCATGTGAATTTAAAAGGAAAACCTTCCCTTCCCTGAGAGCAAAGGGATGGAGCTGGGGAGGCTCTGCCCATCCAGCCTGGGTGTTCTGTGGCAGCAATCAAATGAGGAGCACATTTCATTGATCTGGGCCCAAAACACCCCAGTCAAAGCCTGGAACTGCCGGTTCTGGGATGGCCTTGGGATCCCTGGAATCCCAGCACTGCAGCAGCTCCTCGGATCGGCACGAGGCCACATAAAACAGGGATAAAACATTCCCAAGGACTGGTCATGGATAACCTGGGGGTTGGGAAAATCATTATAAACGAGGAGAAAAGTCCTGAGCAACCCTCCCAGTTCCTGCAGGCCCAGAGTGTCCCACTGTCCTGCTCAGCTCGTCCCTCCAGCCCCCAAGTGAGAGCTGGACTCTGCTGAACCATTTCTTGTCTTGCTCCCCCTTTCCACTGCCTCTCCTGCCTTCCTTCTCCCTTCTCCTTTCAGCTTTTGCTTCCTTGGCCTTGAGCTGGTTACAGCATTTCAAATCAAAGAGCAGAAGTCAATAATGGGCAATAAATTGATTTATATTCAGCCCAGGAGCAGCATTCCCACCACGGCTGTGGGACCCTGCTCTGCTAAAGCACTGCTGGAAAATCCCTTCTCTCCTCACTCCACTGACACCACCATTCCAAAATCCCTTCTCTCCTCCCTTCACTGACACCACCATTCCAAAATCCCTTCTCTCCTCCCTCCACTGACACCACCATTCCAAAATCCCTTCTCTCCTCCCTTCACTGACACCACCATTCCAACCAGTGGCTCCTTCCCAGGAGCAATTTTGGGACAATCCCTCAGGGATTCTCCAAGCAGGGACCAGGGGCTTTGGCTTAGTAAAATATTTAACTATTTAGGATATTAATATTTTAGAAAAATTACAATTAAGATGGCAGTTGCGCCATTAATTATTTAGTTAAAATGGTGGGATGAGGTGGTAAAAATACTTATTAGTGAAAACAAGGAGATGAACAAAGTGAAGGAGTGGCTGGAAGAAAAGGGAAATAAAAGGTTAAAATCAAACCCTCACCTTGATTTAGGGATGGTCTGAGCGCCAAAAAATGCTGATGGAAGTTTGAGATAAAACCAAACGACGGAGCACTGGGAGTTAATGAGTTAAAAGCCACTTTGGAGGAAGATTTTCAGACCAAGAAATGAAATTACAGCCCCCAGAAGCAGCAGTTTATTGCAGTATCTCATTTATTTTACTCAGCCATTTGTTAATTTAAGGTTCTCCAAAGGGGTTTTGGGTGTGTTTTTTCTTCTCTGGGTGTAAAGGAAATTTGGGTCTTTGGAGAACATCTGATGTCCCCAACCATGGCCCAGCCACAACTGAGAGGGGGTGATTAACTGTAATTAATCCCAGCATCTAATTAAAAGCAGAGATGACAACAATCCAGGACAGGAGCGCTGGATATCAACTCATCTCACACACAGGAGACACCAAATAAATAAAGATAAAATGTAATTTTGGAGACCAAACAGAGATAAAATGTCATTTTTTAAAAGACTCTTGCCCTTCCTATTTAAGTTTGCTGCTCCAACAAACCTCATGTTTCATTCAACAGCCAAAAAAAAATCAGATTTATCGGGGTAGAAATGAAATAATCCCAATTTAGGGCTTCTGTTAAACTAGACTGAAAGCAACAAGTGAATTTTTAGTGTCCCTGTGCAGTGTAAATTCTCCCTGAATTTCTCAGTTTCACGAGCCTGAGGAATAAAAAAGTGAGCCTTGACTTTTACAACCCTTGGGCTTTAAGAGCGTTAAAACAAACCCCAGAAATAAACCAGCAACTGAACATTAAATTCATCTAAGTGCTGCAAATCGCCAAAAAAATACCCACCAAGTGCTTTCATTTGTCACGTGCTGCTGGAAACCGATTCCAGAAAAGCTGGGGTTTTTTTTCTCTTGTTTTACCATGGCTACCATTGCTGAAAAGCACATCACCACAAAATCGGGGGAAAATAAATATATATAAATATAGGAGACTGTGCTCAAGGCAGGCTCCCAAATTATGGGAAGTGAAGCTCTTCCAGTTTAATTTTGGGGGTGGGAGAATATGGAATATCAGGGAAAAATGACTCGGGGTTTGTAATTTAGATGAAAATATTCTCAAGGTTTTGGGGGGAGAACTATTCCAGTGGAAGTTAAAAGGTAAAAAGAACAAAATCTCTGCTTCCTCGCATATTTATTTTTAATTTTTTTTACTTTTCTCCCAGGTAAAATCAAGAGTGAACATCCCACCAGGATTTTCCTTCCTGGGCCTTGGAAAAGCTGAGGCTGTTCCTCATTTCGCAGCCACAAAGCTCTGGGCTGTCACCCCACGACACCCAAATCTCGCTGAGTTTTTATTCATTCAGCCCAAAGTTTACCCGGGAAATATTCACTTTCTTACCAAAAATGAGTTTTGTTGTCACACTTTAACCCCAGCAAGAGTCACACCCTCATTAAATCAATGTTAATCATAATAAATGAATAATAAATCCATAATAAATGGGATTTTTAGGACAGTGCACTGCAAGTTTTGAGCCTCCCTGAAGCACCTCAGCCCCTGGAACATCCCAAGGGCTGGAAGCACGTGGGAAAAGCTCAGTGCAGAGCAGAGGGGAAAGCTCAAGGCACCCAGGAGGAGGAAATTTGGATAACACAGAGAGCAGGGAACGCTGCCAGCCAGTCAAGGTGTCCCAGACACAACAAACAAGAGGCACCTTCCCAACGGAAGCGGCTCCAAAGAATCCTCAGCAAGTCCAAGCAAGGCAGGAATGTGCTTGTGTCATGTACCTGCCTTTCCCTCGTGTCTCGTTTAGGCAGATAAATGCCTACAAGGAATTCTCCTCATCCCCAAAGTCCAACAATCCCTGGATTTGTGCCCAAATCCCGTTACCAGGTGAGCAGCGACTCCCTGGGTTTGAGTTGCCTCCCCTTGTATGGCCTAAACTATTTGGGTTTTTTTAAACCCTCAGCATCTTTATTGATGTTTAATCCACTTAAAACCCTCAAAATAAAGATGCTGAGGAGCTCTCAGAGCACTGTCACTGTCTGTCCCTACAATGGGGACATTTACCCATCAGTTATTCCCAAACCCACTCGTCACATCCAGGATTTTCAGGTCTCCACAGGTCACGGCACCTTCACGCTTCCCAAACATGGAAGTGCCACTAAAACTGTGGGTTTTCCACAATTCCTGGTGCCACCCAAATACAAAATGCCTTCTCAAGTCCCAGCTGGATTTATAAACCAGGATCTTCCTCAGGATCTAAAATATCCCTGTACTCATTTGTGCGTCTGAACAGAAAACATCACACCCAGCAAAGCTTTAGAATGTTACCACAAAGTGTCCCTTCCTTGGAAAGTACCTGAAAAAAATTGCCCTTTTTTTTGGGTAGAGCAGATAAAATAAACGTTTCTTTCCAAAGAAATGACCCCTGAGCTGCCTCTGCTCCTCCATTCCTGAATTATTTAGTGCTGGCCACTGTCACACACAGGACACTGTTTCCCAGTCCTTATTACCCCTGAGAAACCTGCTCATGGCAAATAATCAGGTGCTGGAAGGCACTAAACCCACACACCCTACAAATAATGCACAGGTTAAGTCACCCCCTTAACTGGATTAAATGGAATCTAAGAATTCAATGAAGTGCTGAGTGTTTGCAGCTCCTTCCCTTCCACCACCGTTTCATTTCAGCCCAGAGCAGCCCCAGAAAATTCGGTTTTATCCAGTGAAACCATCAGGAGAATGGATTTGTAATGGAATCCCATGTTTCCCCAACAATTTCATTGGCTCTGGGTGCCTCAAACCTGCACCTCGAGCAGTGAGGAGCCTCAAATCAACACAGATCCATGTTTTCTGCATGGGGTTTTTTCCATCTGGGAATGCTGGCAGGGGGGAGGCACAGCTCCCACCCCTCACACAACATTCCCTCAAAGGAACAAGCAACTGAGCTGCTGCCCCTTCCCAGGCACAGGGACATCCCAAGGTTTGGATTTGGAGCTCCTGCCCTTTTCCAACTACAGGGACATTCCAAGGCTGAGGTTGGATTTGGATTCCAAGGTTGGGGTTGGATTTGGAGCTGCTGCCCCTTCCAGTCACACAGATATTCCAAGACTCAGGTTGGATTTGGAGCTGCTGCCCTTTCACAACCACAGGCGCATTCCAAGGGTTGGATTTGGAGCTGCTGCCCCTTCCAGTCACACAGATATTCCAAGACTCAGGTTGGATTTGGAGCTGCTGCCCTTTCACAACCACAGGCGCATTCCAAGGGTTGGATTTGGAGCTGCTGCCCCTTCCAGTCACACAGATATTCCAAGACTCAGGTTGGATTTGGAGCTGCTGCCCTTTCACAACCACAGGCGCATTCCAAGGGTTGGATTTGGAGCTGCTGCCCCTTTCCCAGGCACAGGGACATTCCAAGACTCAGGTTGGATTTGGGGTTCCTGCCCCTTCCCAGGCACAGGGACATTCCAAGGCTGGGGTTGGACCTGGAGGCTCTGCAACCCCCTGCACTTCATTGGGAAGTCAGCCCTTGACACATTGGAGTATTTGGAATTCCTGAAGCCTGGCTGTCTGCACAGTTGCATAACTGGAGCAGGGACAACCTATTTCCAAGCGGGAGAGGGAGAGGAATGTCAACAGACCAGCCCTTCTACGTCAGGGGACTTCTCCTTCCTGTCACCTGCCAGCTGAAGGCTCCCTGTCTCGTCACACTCCCACTTTCCCCTTGTTTAAACTGTGGGATTCCAGACAAACCACCACACGTTCTCCTGGGAACACACTCACACCTTCCCCAAACCCACTGAAAAATCGGTTTAGCAGAGACACAACTCCAAGGGCAGGGAAACAAGGTGGGAAATAACCCAGACAAGTGTGAAGGACCCAAAGTTTTGTCACCCAAAGGACACGAAACCACTGCCAGGAATCCAACCAAACCCAAAGCTTGGGTGCTCGCTCAACCTCAGACAGCTTTTGATCCTCTTGTTCCCCTTGGAACAGCACAATTCCAGAATGAAACCATCCCTTTGGAAAGTGCCAGAGTTTCTGATTAACCTCCTGTTGCAACAAACGTGGCACGGGGCCAGTTTCACTCCCTCCCTCCTCCTCTTCCACAAGGAACACACCAGGACACGCTTCCCACTCCAGACTTCACAGCAATAGGAATTCTCTCAGCCTGTAAACAAACCCGGCGTGCTCCTCCCTCCTGACGAGTCAGCATCCCCACAACATCCACCTGGGGAGACCGAAGGAGGGCTGGAAATTCCCTCCCCCTGCACAGGGACTGCTCGGGATGAAAACCGGCCGCTTAAAGGCGAGTTTTCCCGAGGGAGAGGAAGTGCTGCCTGCAATAAACACTTCAGTGGAGGCACTCAGGTGTCTGAGCTCCCGGGTTCACTCAGAGCCAGGAAAGGTCTCCGGGTGCATCACCCCTGGGATCTGCTCTCGAGAGCCCTCAGGGGCAGGAGACAAGCACACTGCACTCAAAATCCCCTCGGCACTGCTGGATCCCTGCCTGCAGGGAGTCATGCCCAGCCAGCAGCACCTTGCAGGGTCCCCAGGCGGGTCCTGGGACACTTCCCCTGGGAAAACACCCAGCTGGGAGCCAGGGATCCGTGGGGTGACCTGCCAGGGGGAGTCACCCCCGGGAGAGATAAAACAGACGTGGGAAACAAGGGGGGAGTGTCAGGCAGCAGGGCAGACACGGAGCTGGGAAAGCTGAGCAACTTCCCACGTGGAGACAGCAAAGCAAGAGCCTCAGGTGAGGAAAACCCAGGAGACTTCCAGAAACTTCCCAGAATGGGCTGGGTTGGGTTAGGGATCATCTGTCTGCCCTGGGCAGGGACACCTCCCATTGTCCCCGGCCTTGGACACTTCCAGGGATCCAGGGGCAGCCACAGCTTCTCTGGGCACCCTGTGCCAGGGCCTCACCTCCCTCACAGCCAGGAATTCCTGCCCAATATCCCACCTAACCCTGTGGGAAAGCAATTCCTTCTGTCCTGTCCCTCCAGCCCTCGTCCCAAGTCCCTCCTCAGCGCTCCTGGAGCCCCTTCAGGCTCTGGAAGGTGCCCCAAGGTCTCAGGAAGGATCCTGGAGCGGACAAATTGTGCATCTGAGCAGAAAAAGGCCAAGTGGCGGCACTGGAGACCGGTGGGATCTGCACACACCTGGGAATTCCAGAGGATCCTGAACTTCCCCCGGGGGATGCTCCAGCAAAGAAACCCCCAAAGTCAAAGCAAAACCCAAGGCAGGTGTCAGAGCCAGGATCAGCAGGGCCAGGAAGGAAAAGGTGGGAATGTGAGGCACGGAAGGTGGAACAGGGAGCAGGGCAGTGCCCCAGGCTGGGAGCAGCCCCTGGAACAGCCACCACGGGGCATCTCTGGGAACACCCAGGGCTTGGAAGGGCAAAGGGGGAACCTTCTCCCTGGAAGCACAGCAGGAGAAACACCCATGGGACACCCCAAGGGCTGCTGGAGCTCTGCCTGCCCCTTCCCCCGGGGGCACAAACACAGGAGGCACCAGATTTGGGCAGGGAATCCCTGGGACAGCCCTGGGAGAGGGGGGTAGGACACAGACATCCCTGGGGAATGGGAAGAACAGGCTCCACAGCACAGGGGACGGGCTGGAGGAGCCACCCCTGGTGGAGTGGCCATCCCCCCCTGGGCTCTGGGTGGGAGAAACCCCAGCAGGAGCCCCCAGGGATGGGGCATCTCACTGGTCCCAGCCTGGAGCTCCTTCCACAGGGGCACGGGAACAGGAACAGCGGATTTTGGGAGGCTCTGGGCAAAGCAAAAAGCAGATTGTGCCCTCCCAGAAGCTGCTGATGTTGATGGTGATGTGGCTGGAGGGAAGGAGAGCAGGGACACAGGGAGCAGGGCCTGGCAGGTGGGACTCAGGGAAAACCCCGAGTGACAACAAGGGGACGGCACGTTGTGCCCCAGAGCTCCCGGGCTGGGATCCCACTGGGATGAAGGAATTCCCAATTCCCCCCGAACACCCCCTGGAATTACAGGTGTGGTGGCCTGGGCAGCCAGGGCAGGTCCCTCGGGGCAGGGGAGGTGACATCCCCAGACAGACCAGCACAGGGGACACCCCCAGCCACCAGGACACGGGGCAGGGGACACTCCCAGTGGGAGCTGATGCCCCCAAACACCGGCACAAGGGGGCAGGGGACACCCCCCGAGCGACGTGACATCCCCAGACACCAGCACAGGGGACAAAACTCAACACCGACACGGGGGGCAGGTGACACCACCGAACACCGACACAGGGGACACCCCCGGGGGGACCCCCCCGGGGGAGGTGACACCCCAGACACAGGGGACACCCCCGGGGGGAGGTGACACCCCAGACCCAGGGACAGCCCGCAGAGCGCGGGAAGGGAACCCTGCGGAGCGGCGCGGGGGTGAGCCGGCCCCGCGGGAGGGGGACACCGC